>WBMY01021002.1:0-10438 GCA_013397315.1 Donacobius atricapilla
ATCTACTGATGTTATCTAAATGTGAATTTAGAGGCTGTGAAGGTCTTCAGAGTTGTGTTCTTTAAACCAACATAAAGCAGTATTCATGTTAAGCAGCATATTTTATTTCCATGAGTTGCAGTTAATGACAGTGATGTGTTATTATCAGAGTGATGATAATAATACAATTTACTTTCAAAAGAAACCTTGTCATTAGTGTTTGATGCAGAGTGGAGCAGGTTATGCTAAATATTTGTTTGCTTAGATGGAGGATAGAGTGATACTGGTCTATTATGAAAGTACTTGTAAATATTATATGTAACATAAACACTTTCAGTTGCTCAGTTCCATCAAATATCTATTTTTCTACTGTAGCTGGAAATTTCTGTAATTACAGCATGTTCAAATTGCTCATGCAGCCATTTACAGGAAATTTCATGTATGGAGTACTGTTGCGAAGAGCATGTCATTAAAAAACCTGTAGTCTGACATCTCTTAATGAAAGCAGTACAGAGCTGGCGGGGGGCTTCTCTGTGTGGTTGTTTGGGAATTTTCTTTGGTTCCTGGTTGTCTTTCTGCTGCATGATTGTACAGTCAGGAATGCTGTCAGGGTCATTCTGTTCAGAGGCGTGGGTTGTTCATCACTCTGTAGCAGTCAAAGTCATCTCCTGTGGACTCTTGCCCTACATCAGCCATTGTCATGTTCTCTCTGATACCACCGTGGTCATCATGAGCTGGAGAATTCAACTTCATGAACCTTAGGAGTCTGAAATTTGGCATCCTCTGTTTATTTAGATTTAATTCTGGTCATGGAATTTCCTGCCTTCTTCCATGATGTTAGGCCCTCTGTTGAAGCAGAATTTCAAGGACTGGTGGCAAAAAGCTAATATAATTTAGGGGGTGTTGTTTCAAAAGATATTTTTTCTTCTCCCAGTCATGTATTTTATCTGGGGAAAGAATGCCTCTCTCTCTTGGGTCATTTAGATGTCACATTAAATATCCTTATGTAGGAGGGAGAACTTAGTTATTTTCAGTCAGTTCTGTCAGCATGTTATTCCACTCCATTACTGAAAGGAAAATGCTTCATAGTTCACTAACCCACCTAGATGCTGCTGCGGGAAATTAACCTTGCAAATCAGCGAGCATTCTCCAAAGCCACCTCATCCTAGATTTCCTTAGTTTCTTGTTACGAATTGCATGGCATGAGATCATCTGTGGAAAAAAATGTATTGGGAAGGTGGTCCTGCCAAACTGCGTGTTTGCTGAGCACCTTGGGGAGGTGTGTGGCACCCAAGCAGGTCGCAAACCCGCTACATGAAGCCAAGAAATAAATGCTGCTGTGTCTTTCTTATATAGGACAATGAGGCCTGTGGAGATCATGCTGGTTTCTTAGAGGGTTTATAATCAGCTTTTGATGAAAAGGGAAAAGAATGCCTATTTTTAGTTATTGCTTTTATTTTGGTTTGCGTTATCCTGCGTACTAAGAATTAAATTGTCAGCTTCAGAGAGTTGGTTTTTCATTTGTTATTGCTGTGCTTGTTCTGCGTATGTGAATTCTTGATGGATGTTATTTAAATTTGGATTTGAAAACTGAAAAATACTGAGGAAGCTTTTGAAAGATTTTTATTAACTTACACTGATGTGCAAGTGAAAGATTGCATTTCTCAGCATAAATACTTTGTGCCTAGGCATGAATGTTTTCATGCCTGCTTTGCAAGGTTTGGTATGCATGAAATAATTTGAAATGGATTAAGCTATTTTATTCCCATATAGCTCTTCAGGAAAAATTTTTGCTCTCTTTTTGCTTATCCATTTGCAATATAAAGCTTGATTTCCTAGGTTTTCTTAGTAAGGATAAACAAGGAATTAACAAGGGCTCATTGTCTTAGGAAATATGTGATTGTTCTTGCTGTGTTTGAGTCTTGCTAAAACCATGAGATGGAGCTGCTTGTAAACCACAGAGTGAAAATTCCAGAATAATTGAGGACTTGCAGATCCCCCATGCTCACTGGTGAGGTGAGGTATGTGTGCTCCTGGCTGTGAGCATATGAATGGTTCTGTTGCTTAAATTATTAAGCTCATTCAAATGTTAAATGCCTTGATCTGTTTGAACTGAAGTATTTAGGAGGAACATCAGCTCAGAGGAAAAAGTCCCATAATTTTCTCATGTTTTTGGGTGGGAATTTGCTTTCCATTTTGTAATACAGTGTGCACTGCAAGGTAAAGCAACAGCTGTACTGTGCTTGAGTCTCTATAGTTTATAATTTAAAATTTATAAGGAAATAGTTTTATTTCTATATTAACTTGCAGGCATACTGAGTAATGTAACAAAATCGGTTTTGTTTATCAGTCTAACCAGAAAGTATTAAGACTGTCATACTGATCTATAGTGTCTAATCAAAGGAAGAACACCCAGTTTCAGATTAAGATCATTAACACTTCAATGTTTTGTATAACAATAAATCTTCAATGCATCCTAAGTTCTTTGATATTCCAGGGCAACAATAATCCCCTAGTGGATTTATTAGGATAATTTTATTATTCCTTTCTTCTCAAACATGATTTGAAAAGCAAATTATAATTATTATATATTTTGGCATTACAATTAAAAGTTCTGAAATATAACAACGTTTTGATGTTACAAATTGTTTCACATTAAGATCAAAATAAAAGAAAGTCAAAACAGTATCTAAGGTCTAGGGCCTTCTTATTTTAATGAATAATTTCCAAGCCCTAGGTTGCAGATACACTTCATATTTTTTTTCCTATAAGCATGCATGAACTGTTCTGTTGTCAGATCTTTGTACTCAAACCCCTTAATTTGGCACAAAGTGTATTAGCTTTTGATCTTTGTCTCGTAAGGACACACTGCATCCTTGGTATTTAGGATTTTGCAGGTCTAATTTCAACCCTAACCTCAGAAATTCTGTGCAATGCAGGGTAACTCAGGCCCAGCAAAAATAGAACTACTGTGCAAAGATGTAAAAATGCCTCTCTGCTCCTTCTTCAAAAACAAACATTATCGAGAGGTTTCTGTGCTTGGCCCTACTCCTTACCACATTCTGACTGAGTCAGAGATCCTGTCAGGACTATTCAGGGAAGTTACTGAGATGAGCTGAGCTATGAGCTGAGATATGAGATGCTGCTGATAGCTTTTGGTTTGCTGGATTGCAGAATACATCCCGAGGTGAGACATTCACTTACAGTAACCATCTCTCATTACTTGCATTGGTGAAACCCTCGGTTCAAGCCTGCAGAGAAACTGTTTTCCTAGTAAAATCATTTTGTTGTGAGGCAAAATCAAAAAATTACTACAGTTCCTGATTTAGAGCAATTTAAGATATTCTTAAATACTTTTTCAAGTTCTTTCTCCTTTTATTTCCCATGGAAGTTTGAGTTCTAAGAGGGGAGTGTCAGATGGTTTTCCTACAAAGCAAATTTCTAAGCCATGAATTTGAATTTAGAAAAAATATGAAGCTATAAATGTTGTACTAGAAACAATGTTTTATACATATCCTATACGCAACCGTAATGTTTTTATCATTTTCTTAAGAGTATATGTAGCTTATTCAAGTAAAATACCGAGGACTGAAAGCAAAATGCTTAAAGATTTGGTGTATTTTGAGCTGAGTGGATGTGCAGTAGCAGCTTGACAGAGGAAAGCTCTTCCCAAGTTGTCTTACCTTCAAACTAGCCTTGTTTCTTTCCAAGTATTGTTTTAGGTCAGACAGATGTTTTATGAAATTACTCTTTGGTTGATGAAGTCAGCATGACTCTGAGGCAGCTGAAGGGGGAAGTACTAATTTTGGCTTCTTGTGCAGAGCTGAAGGTTGTCCAGGGGGTGTTCTCAGCATGGTGCCCTTGTAGTCAGCTACTATGAATCTACAAGTCCCTTGGCACCACACATTCAAGTATTTTTACTCATATATCAATGTACAGATGGTCAAGTCATGGGGAGGTGTTACAGAGGGAATTAAAAGAAGGCTTTTTATTAGCCCTTATGCAATTTTTTTTTCACATTAAAGCTATTAATGTGCTGTATCATGGCACCACTGGATCCTTTATAGACTGTTTATTCCCTGCTCTTTTTTTCCCTGAAACCTCTTCATGAATTTTTACTTTACCAGACTCAAAATTAGCAGTAGGTGTGTCCTTCTCTGTGTCTCGGGCTACTCCTAGGTGCACAGATGTTGATGAAGCAGCTGGTAAAACAGGATGCAATCTACATTGCAGAGGTCACATTCACTTTTGGAAGTTTTGGGTTGATCTTTCTTGTCTTATGACTGTCTTGTTTGCCAAAATCAAACTGAAGGTGCAGTACAGACTTAAAAGGGAAGGGAATGTGCCTTTAAAATGAGTTAATGGTAAAAGCAGGTGTTTAATGTCCCGCCCCCATGTTAATGACTCCTTCTAGTAAAGGGTAGAAAGCCTTGATGATGGGCTGCTTAAACAGGTATGTGCAGAGCAAAGTATCGTGTCCTGTGCACTTAAGGAGAGATCAAAACCTGCATTTTTTAATGCAGTTCGGGTTGCTGTTTTGCATCTGAAAGAATGGACCTGTTCTCATGAAGGATTAGCACAGGTTTAAGGCTTTGAGCTGTGTTTCTATGCCCAGGTAGCCATTTCTTGACTTGACTTGGATTGTGTAAAGTAAACCTATTTTGTGTTTCTTCCTTTTTGTTTGCTACTAGGCTCAGTTCTGTTTCTCATTTGGGCTTTGGAGAAAAACAATTCACCTGCATTCAATCACATGAGCAGGAGAACAACTTTTTAAGTCCTCCACATTTACCTATTTAAGATATTTGGATTGTGTGCTTTGTCATAATTGCTCAGGTCTGAGATTGGCCTCTTAAACCCTCATCAGCGTTCCTCTGGTGCCTGGAGTTTGGTCAGACATTGCCTAGGACTTGCACTAGGTAAAAATTGGTCAGTGAAAAGAATAAGGCTGTACTCCAACATGAAATTAAGGATTTGAAGGATAAATATTGCAAATTACTGTTAAATTACTGTTAAATCTACTTGTGTAGATTGTCATAACATCATAAACATCCTGATCATAGCATGGCTTTACAGGATTAATAACCAGTGAGCCTATTAATCCATTTGCATTGTAGTGTAGGCCACTTTTAAGCTTAAGTGGGTTCACATTTTAAAGCCACTTGACTTTCTAAATTAATTATTAAAAGTATTTCTCTATTTTATGTGCAGTTGGTATATGACAATAAGTTATTCTGAATTTCCATTTTTACATAGCAGTCGGTTTTTATTTAGTTTTTGAAAATGACTGTCCATTGTTAGATGAATGATTGTGAGACTTTAATATCCTGCTGAGGAAAAAAAAAACCTCTTGATTTAAGTGACTGTGAAAAGCAGTTACAGATTCAAGATGCAAAGGGTAAATTGAATAATTCTCTTTCTGTTGAAAGATGTGAGTGTGCATATGTGTAAATCAGCTGTAGCATTATAAAATTTGAAATCGTGTTTCTTCTTTAATTATTGAGTTGCTCAGGAATTATCTTGGCAATTTTGTCATTGACTTTGGTGAATGTTGAGTCTGGCCTGTACCATATTGTTCAAATTGTATATAAATTTCTGTAGATAATGATTTTGGGCTAATTCTTTATATGCTGTATAACTTAAAAAAATTATACTTGGAGTTATGCTTTGGGTGACGTTTTACTTGGCTATTATGTGAGTAGCATAATTATGCATTTGATGTTTAAGATTTGATATTGATTGGAATGCCTCTGTTTTGCTGGAAACTCCATTGCAGTGGTAAAGCATGTGGGGGAGAGGGGAGGCATTTAACAGCTCTCTGCAAACTTGGTGGCATCTTCTGTACATTGTGACTTCTTTACTCTTAGGTGTGGCTTGTGGCTTTGGTGATAAGGTGGTGGAAATTGTAAGGCAGATGAGGGATTTTTGTCTAATTTTCTCCAAGGTACAGCAAGTAAATTTTGAAGCACATCAGTTACTAATACATAGCCTTTTACTTTCAAAAAAATACTGTTATGAAAATGTACCAGGCATCTTGACACTTACATAATAGTTAAGAAATATTTTTGACATTGCTGTTCACTCAATATACAGTAGATTTTTGCAGTGATGAATTAAAAAAAAAAAAAGATGAATTACACAAGTACTGGAGGTTTCTGCGATGTGATTTTATTGGAGGTATCATAGAATAGGAAATAGGCTTTATTTGTGGGCAGTAATCCTTCCAGGCAACAAAAATCCTGGAGGGAATTTCATAGAGGTGAGGGAGTTACTTAACTGACAAGGAGCTTCCGAGGCACCACAAGAAGGAAAACACATTTGCTACCCATCAGTCAGGTGGTACATCAAAGCAGTAATTACCCTAAAACTGGCAGAGGCACACACGAGTGTGGGGAAGACATTTACCCATGGCTCACACATTTCTTCCAAATTTGCACTAGTTAGAATTCTGGTCTGTTCTCCTAGGGTTATGTTTTAGGGGCTTTTCTGTATATGGAAAAAAAAGTGATCCGAAATTCAGTGTGTGAAGTGAGATTTGGTGACTGTTTTCTTGGCGTGCTCAAGTGGAAGTATTTTTAATATAAAGGAAGATATCTTGAAAGCCTAGAAATACTGGAAAAGTATGAGAAAATTCTGTAATAGTTCTTTCACATAAGATTTTATCAACCATGTCATGAAGCTGGGGTTGATACAAATAGATGTTAACTGCTGCCTTTTTGAATGCAAACTGGGGTCAAACTCATGAAAACTGAGATTGCCTGTATTGTAATGATTTTTTATTTCATGGCAAAATTCCTTCAATTCACATTTGATGTTACCCAGAATAGCAATCCTTTTAGACTATTGAAAATATTAAGAGAAGGCCTGCAAATTAGCTTTGTCTGGGCAGTGATAAGCATTCATGGAATAAATGAATGGGTCATGGTTAAATATAATGGAAAGTTTTAGATATATCTATCGATCTAAAAATCGCTGGCTTTTAGGTAATTTTCTCTTTCATTTTCTTGTTTAACTGATGGCATGGAGTGGAAAGTGTTTTTCCAGAAAATTGACATTGCAAGGAGATAAGAGCCTTGTAGAACTACACTGTAATTTGCTTTTTGGATGTAAATAATTCTGTATGATAAACTTTGTGTGTAGATTAAAAGTTGTTTGCTGTTTTATTAAGAAGCAACAGTGTTTCATTTGTAGCATTTTTTGAAATGGAGTGAGAGGGGTCTGCATAATTTGGGACTAATTTCAAGTATTGTGAGCACTAAGGGCTTAAGGGAATAGGTGTGTAATTTGCTATCATTCCTTGTAGTTTATCTGGACTATATAAACTATGGACTAGTTTATTTGGACTAGTTGGAGCTTTTCCTGGCTTGTAAATTAAGGAGTCAGGCCTGCTTTGATTTGTGTGCCAGGTCTTTGGGGGCAGTGAGTGGTGGTGACTCAGGACATGGTGCTTGCTTTGAGTCAGCAGTGATCCAGTGCCTCCAACTTGGATATCCCTGGAAGTGCTGAATATATATCATCTCAGCTGCTGCCAGGTTTATTGTTCTAGCCAGAGCAGGTACCTGCTGCAGCTGCTGAAACACCATGTGCACTATTCTCTTTTTCAGTTCCTATCTTGTGTTTTTTCTTGTGAAGCTGAGGAGGTTCACGTAATTATACAAGGTGAAATGTCACCTGCCTGAACCTCCTAGATTCCCTAAGAGGTGTATGTGCACTGGGAGGGATTAGAGTAGGCAAAATTCTCATTAATGCTAAAACTCAGTTTGTAGTCTTGATGGATGACTTGAGTCATGATGTAGTCATGATGGACTCTTGTTAAAGTCCCCATCCACGTTATGGGGAAGGTGCAGGGCTCAGAATGCCTCCCGTGCATAACTGCTGCTTGTCAGTGGTGTAGAACGGGGCACAAGAATATATGTGCTAACCAACTTAAGTGTGCTGGAAATTATGAAATGCTTTGCACACAAAAATGTTCTTCAGCTTCTTGAATAAGTCTGGCATTTGACCGGTAAACATTGATTTTACCACTTGTGTGCAAAGCATGGTAGTATTACTATTCTTTTAGCAAGCTGAGAGGAATTATGGTTCGGGTCCAAATGTTGTAGCAGATGGAGCTAAGTGTGTAGACTCAAATATGTGATGTGGAAATCCTGTACCGCTCAGTTGTTTAGCCTTGCGAGTTGCCAAACTGGGTGAATAAAGACACAGTGTAATTGAGCCCAAATCTCTTTTCCTGGGTAGATCTCATTGAACCCACATGGGTTTCTCCTCTCCTCTGAAATATGCTAATAGACTGATGCCAGAACATAGACTGCACTTTATTAAAGAGGGTTTGCTATTTAAACTGCACACTAAAGGTGGTGTAGCACTGTATGAAGTTTTAATTGAATCCTAGCTCTTAATCTGCTTGTTATTCTCTCAAGCCTTTCCAGGGCCCTTAGGAGTATAACTTTGCAAATTTGCTCTGCTGATGTTGAGCTGGGATCCTTCCAGTAGTAGTAACTGCACTGACTGGAATCACGCTGGGGTGCAAAGGGGTGTTAGTCCAACAAGGACATTGAGTATGTGTGTGCATTTATACAGAAATGATACATATGTACGTTATATATTCATTCACGCTTGGACGTAAAATAGTTGGACTGAAAACTGCAGTGAGTTGTTGAAATAATAGTAGAAACAACAACAACAAAAAAAGGGTTCTATCTTACCAGCTATTTGTTTCATGAGAAAACAGAATGTAGATTGCTCAACAAAGGAGAAATATGGGTTGTCAAGTGCCAATCTACTTTGTTTCCTTTTTGCAAAACTGTATAAAAGATTTTGTATTTGAGGTACATTGGGAACAAGAGTGGTGGGCCTTAGCAACAGTCACCTCTTGTCTTGCTCTCCTTTTCACTGAAGTGCATTTTCTGAAACTCAGTGTGGTGGCACACAGATATTGTTGTGGCTTTAGGAGCTGATTGCTTACTGCTCTTTGTTCCCAAGTATCATTGTACTCTGATTCTGTATCTAAGAACAGATTTTTACTTTCTGACTTCTTTCTGCTTCTTTCTTCTTTCTGGGTTGATATTTAAAACATGAAGTTTTTGAAGCTAAATATGTGTGAGAAAAATGCAGTGCATATATTCAATAATGAGAATCTTCTGGCACCATCAGGGGATAACTATTTTTCTCTCTTTTTTTTTTTTTAACTGAGTTTAGGTATCGACTATATTACTATATTTTTAATATTAGACTGTAAATTCTGCTTTTAGTAATTCACTGCCAGTTTAGCATTCAGCATGTCTATGAATTCAGTCTTGTTATGTTTTTAGAGTAGATAAGTCTAGCAAGCAGAGAAAAACTAATGAGGAAGCATTCACAGAATGCAGAAATTGTGCCTAATATGAAGTAAACAAGTATAGGCCCTATTCTTTATCTACTTTATAATTTTAAATAAGGCAAAAAGTTACACCCAAACATGTTAATATGTCACAAAGTTGATCTAATTAAATATTCAGAAGATAAATTATAAGGTAGGTTCAGTGGCACTCAAACTGGCATCAAACAAGCTAATACCAAAGCCAAGACCTCTGGAGAGAGTAGTGAAAGGCCCCACAGTTTTGTGTGGAGAGTTATAATGAAAAGTGAGTTTACAAACCTAAGTCTAATGTTGGCAGGTGCTCTGATTCTGTAGACTCCATCCATTTCCCTAGTGCAGTGTTTAGGTGGATGCATGGTTATCATCTAAATAATCTTGGACTTCCTCCTAATTTTTTACTGTGTGAGAAACAATTCTGGGCCAAGCATTGTTTGCCTTGCTCTGGTTTTCAAAGCTTTGGTCTAGTACCTTTATGTGATGTTCACTATGCCCAGAAGACCAGGGAAATGTTTTGTTTTTCGCAGTATTTCCTGAAGTAAATGTCTGTCATGTATCGGTCAGGCAGACCTGGATTTTATTAGACAGAATAACCCACTTGTTTTGCCTAGTAGCTTGGAAGATAATAAAAGTGACAAACAAACCTCCAGTAACTCTAAACTGAGTTGCCTAGATATACTGAGAACAAGTCAGAGGGTTCAAGAATTGACTGTAAGAAAAGCTCTTGAATGATGTTGACCTCTTGGATTTACATCTGAAATGAGGAGACACGGGGAATGAGGCAGCTGTTAGGAACCAACCAATTCCTTTTATCCTCTCTATGCCTGTTTAAGTACTGCCTTCCCTCACTTAGGGGGATAACTCAGTCAAACACCTGTTGGATGCCATTGTATTTTCATGGATGATTTAGAGATCACTGCCCATTTCTAGTGGTCTTGTCCAGAAGTGATTTAAAATGTACAGTAGTGTAGACAGAAAGCCAAGTTAGAGCTGCCCTGACGGTGCTTTCATCACCTGTCAGCATCCTGAGTGTTGTGAGCTAAACCTTAATTTTTATTTGAACTGCCTGATATCTGCCAAGGGGCAGTATTAACATACAGATCTTTA
>WBMY01021018.1:0-13551 GCA_013397315.1 Donacobius atricapilla
GTTAAAAATACTTTCATAGTGACCATTGACTGGTTAATTTACTTGTAATGGAATAATGAAATAAAATAATTATATTGAATTTATAGCAAAGGCTCAGAACAAGATACCCAATTACATTTTCATTTCAAAGGAAGTTTTTTCTGGTCTAAGTAGAATGTCATGCTAAAAGAAATTCTGCAAGGTCCAAAATTTCTAATGTTTCTTTTTCTTTCACAGTCGACTTATTACTATTGTCACAACCCTTTTCCCAAAAGGGTCCCGTGGTGTTGTGCCAAGAGATATGCCTCTAAACATCTTTGTGAAAATAATACAGTTTATTGCACAGGTATGGGAGATCCATGCATATTGCTTTCCATATTATGAGCAACTTATTTTCTCAATAACAAATTAACAAATAAGTAAACTTATTTGCAAGTTTTTAGCAACCCTGTTGGCATCTTTCATGCAGGGAATGATAAATCATAGACTGAGCTGGGGCAAATTTGCTTTGAACAACAGTTTTTGATTGACCTCATTCAATTGAAAGTAGGTGAAAACATGTTCGCTTCAAGTCACATGTAATTTTTATCCGTTTTTAAAATTTCCAGCAAGTCAAAAAATGCATTTGTTGACACACTCTGACTGTCAATAAAGTTCAAATTGACAAGCCATGTTTCATCCTGATATTGAATCATCCCTGCTTTATAAGACCATAAGTTGCACTGCTGTCAAAGCACTAAGTCAGATGTCAAGCAAGTTCAGCATGGAGTTGACATTTGTAGTTTTCATCAGTTAAAATGGGAACTGCTAAATAGGCTAACCTCCAGTGCTGGAAGTTTCATTTCTTATGACTTAAACTCATTTTTCAAATGAGTTTTAAAATTTTCCCATTCAGCAAAGCACTTAAGCATGTACTTAAAGTCTCTGAATAGGAATGAAGCAAACAGATGCTTAAAATCTTCCTTAACTGTGCCATCTGTGAACAAGCTCTCTTTATGTACTGTGTTCGTGCCATAATTACTGTAGTTTAAATGAAATAATTAAAAGCTGTATTTCCAAAATGGAGCATTTTATATTTAAATGCTATACATTTTTGATTTTGTCAACATAAAGCATTGTTAAAAGCTTAGATCTGATGATACGTTCTACACACTTCTGAAAATCTGTTTTTCCATGTATTTAAATAAACCCTGATGAAACTGGTTTTCAGACTTCTGTAGCCTTAATGAAAATAACTAACAGAAGTGAGCAGCCTAATGATTTGCAGTATTTTTGCTATTTTAGGAACGTTTAGATTTTGCAATGAAAGAAATTATCTTTGACTTCCTTTGTGTCGGAAAACCAGCAAAAGCTTTCAGTCTCAACCCTGAGGTATGATGTCATCTTCTTTTTGGCCCCCCCCCCTTTTTTTTTTTTTTTTTTCTTTTCTGTTAGTTAGTTAGTATGTATTGTATTGTGCTACATTTACTTCCTGGTTACATTCTAAGCATGCTTTCACCTTTGTCCAGTTTTCAGGCCAAATCTTGAATCTGATTTATTGATAAAATACGTCTGTGAACTTCTGTCTGTAAAATGTCATATTGTTTATGCCTTTCTGATGTTTTCTCAGTGAAGAATATCAAAAAATGTGAACTAGTGCAAATATATAAAACAAAATATAAATAAAACTATTGGTCACAGTATGTCCTTATCACTCTGCTGTTGTTACGTGCAATGCCTTAAGCTATTTTAACATAACAATAATTTTCTGTAACAGTGCCAATGTTTTTCAAGGCAGTTTTACTGAGAGTATATGCTGCAAGAAAGCTTGAAAAAGAAAATACTCTAGTAAAATTTTACCACTCTGACCAGCAAAGCTCCACTGGTGTTGGTGTCATGAGTCAGCTTCCTAGTGCTTTTCCTAGAGAAAACAATCAGAAATTTGAAAAACTTTTCCAAAAAATCAAAATATAAATAAGTACTAAAAGAATAAAAATTTCTCTTAATAATGTACAATTCCTTAAAATTTTGAAAATTTTTTCCTTTGAAAATTAAGAAAAAATGCAAAATAATTAGTGATCTTCTCATAAGACATGTCTGTATTAATCTTGCAGAATTAAACTATTGTATCTATTCACTAAGATGTTAAGAGTGATTGCCTTGCACAAATTATATTGGCTACAAAAAATGTGGAAAAGTAGATTAAAATTTCTACTGTCAAAAGCAGGAAAAATGAAAGGCAAGCTTTGCTTTGAACGCAGCTTTCATCTTTCTGTAGCAGAGAAAAAAAGGATGAAACAGAATTTTTGAGCGGGCAGTTCGCACCATACTCTGGGTCAGCCACCTGCAGCATTGACTGAGAAAGGTCCTACAAAGGACATTTTGTGTTAGCCCAGCTGAGGGGGGAGACACAGTCCTCTGCTTCTTGTTGAATCAACATCTGAAATTTTACTGTTTCTCAACAGCATCTTAGCTCTGAAAATAAAGACATTATGGTGCCATTTTTTTTTATGTACATAGACTTTAGCATTCTTAAAAAAAAAAAAAAATCCCCATAATCTATGTAAATGCATCTCTGGGAGACTGTCAGTAGGACAGCCTCTAAGTTTTTGAAACACATTCCAGAGAAATTGAAAACATTCTAGTCTTTCAATCACTGCAATGCAAAGCTTGCAAGTTTTCCTCTGGTGCATTCTCAGAAGGCATTCAGGTCACTTAGATTCAGCTTCCTAATATTTTCATATTGTAGTTTTGGCATTGAGCGTCATTCCAGACTTTTCTCTCAGTAGGATTAACCCTGGGGCTTTTCAAGACAGTTATTGATCTTTTTTTTTCATAACAGATGTAGGTCATTTAGGTTTAACTGAAGGTCCATTTAAGATGCATTCCTACACTACCGATCATATCCAGGTATTTTATCCTGAAGATAAAAAGACAATGTGCTAATGCAAATACTTCAAGTTCTGAGGGGGGAGAGCACTGCTCACAGTGGAGATAAAAATTCACTATTTATTTCATGGGCAGTTTTTGTGAAATATATCAGACTAGTTAATGTAGTGAAGATACAGAAAAAAATGCCTGCAAGTGCATTCTCAAAATTTCAAAGTGAATGAAGAATATGAGTAGAATATGATTATTTGATTATGGTACTCATCCGTCTTCTGAACTTCACAGAGAATGAATATTGGCCTGAGAGCTTTCTTGGTAATTGCTGATAGCTTGCAGCAAAAAGATGGTGAACCACCAATGCCAGTGACTGGAGCTGTCCTTCCCTCTGGAAACACTCTCAGAGTGAAGAAAACATACTTGAGCAAAACTCTTACAGAGGAGGAAGCTAAAATGATAGGTCAGTAAGAGAATGGACAATATAGAAACTTGTGTGAGAATGGATGTGAACATATTTTCAGCACTTGAGCAGAAGAGTTTATTATTGTTGAGTATTTGATTTATTTTTGTATTGTAAGCATTTAATTTATTGTGTTTTCTAATGAAATGTATGGCTCAGTTTGCCAAATGCTGCTTTTCATAGGTTATTCTGAAAAGTCCTCAGTTGTGCTGCACAATTGGTAGCAACCCTGTATTCTGGGAGGGGTTAAAGACACAGGTAGTCTTTAATCTTTCAGTGCTCATAGCTCTGTTTATTCATGGATATTTATCCTATTAGAAACAGTGTCTGGGCTCAAAGACATCCAGCTTTGAGAACCATCAAATATTCCATTAATAGCCTCATTTTAATTGCAATATCTTAAACCTTCAAGATGGCAGAACTTTTAAATGTAAAATAATGTTGTACTGAAGGGCCTAAGTTAATAGGACTGCAATCTTGGGCTTCAATGTAGAGCAAGTATCTTGTGCCTCTCCTAGAAGAGCCTCTCTTTCATGCCCTGAATGTGCCTGGTTTTGTTGGCAAAAAAAAAAAAAAATTTGGCTGCTCACCTTCACACTTCATGAAGTCCCCAAATTTACATGAATGCAGTGAAGTCTACGCCAGTGGCAAAGACCTGTGTTGTACTGTGCTAGGTCATTGTAGTAATTGCAATATTGTAATATCAAGAAAATAATCAGTGTAAGGCCCACTGCTGTTGAAGTATTTAAAGTATTTGAAGTATTTGAAGACAGTATTTGATAGCAAATGTTTGCACTATTAAATTCTTGATTAGCTATTTCATTGCTATTTTATGATCCAGTATTCCAGTTTCCATGTATAATATGTAAGCATTCCTTTTGGAGCAGGCAACGTATTCTGGTTTTGGATCAGTATATCATTACTAGTGGAATATGCTATCTCATGAACAAAGCATTTTTCTTACTTCATGCGCTACATACAGCATGAGTAAGCAACTTTCTTTTTCAGGATATATATGTATGTATCTATAAATATCCCTAATCATACAAAAAAGCATATTTTTGCAGGTATGTCATTATATTATTCTCAAGTAAGGAAAGCTGTGGACAACATACTCAGACACCTTGACAAGGAAGTGGGTCGGTGCATGATGCTCACCAACATACAGATGCTCAACAAAGAACCTGAAGACATGATTACGTGAGTGCTAAAGAACACTAATTTACATGAAACATGGAAATGTAATTTTGGAACTTTTTCTCTATTTCTGTCTATCATGAGTCATCAGATAAACAGCAAGAAACAGGAACATTTAGTTTAATTAGTATATGCTTTGAAAAATGTTTATGACAAGTCGATTGTGCTTCTTTGAACGCTGCAGTGTTTGGAACTGAAGATGTTCTTAATGTAGGTAAAATCATGTGTGAATCCTATGATTGTTTAGATGGTAGAAGTAGAATGCTAAAGTCGGAAACATGGCAGCCTATTCTCCGAACACTGTCTCAGGGTATATTTGCATCACTGAACTTCAAAATTAATGCAATGAATTCTGTAAATCCCTATTAATAATAATATTCCAAAATTCCCTTTGCTTTTCATGTCTGTAATCAAAATCAAATCTTAATTAAAAACCTAAGTAATCTTGTGATGAGGCTTGGATTTAAGCGGTAACCCACTGGAACAGAATCAAACCAGTGTGCTTCAAGCTGCATCAAACAGCATCATTTTCCACTTTCCCCCAAAATTATTAGTGAGGGGAAGTTTCCTTGAGAGAGTTCTGGTGTGGCCGATGGACATCAAATAGAGGTTAGAGACACAGAGACGTCATCTGATACATGCAGAGCACAGATTGTAGAGATCTCAGCTGTAAGGAGACCTTGCATATCTCTCCTGTTAGAGCAGTGGGCGCGGTTGTTATGCTAGAAAAGAAACAACCCCTGGAAAAAGGTTTGAGATGTAATGAAAAGGACACTGGTCTTTTTGAGGTTTTTTTGCATTTACTGCCCAAAAAAGTCACCCTGCTAGGAGTACTGTGAGTGATAGACTGCAGTGACTAGCCAAATTGAACTGCCTTGTACAACTGATACAATCTTTATGTTTTTGTTCCTCTGCCCTTATTTGTTGCAATGCCTCTCGGTGAAGATGGTAGGCTGTGTCACCAGCATTGTCTTACTTTATTTATATTCATAGCTAATATTACTATCCAATATTATTTCATATTTTTCTTGCAGTCCTAACCCATGTCCTGTTCAGTTCTCACATCCAGTGTTCATAACCGTTTTGGCTATTCAGGCTTTTGTGGCAGGGAAAGCAAGTTTTGAAACTCACATTTTATTCCCAAAAGATAATTGCACACTGAAACCTTGGGCACTAAGATAAGAAGTGTACTTAATTTTGCTAAAAATATCCTCTGAATGGTTTCTCAGCATCACCAAAATGTTTAGAGTCAGTGAACAAATAGACTCAAAAGAGTTTTAAATTTCAGGAAGTCTTAAGATTTGGTAGTAACCTTTGTCAAAAACATGAAGATTGGAATATTTTGACATGTAAATTACTGCCTTTTGTGTTGTACTTTATATCCAGATGAGCTCTAATTTATTATATACACTAAAAACCACTGTAAACCACAAAGCAAAACAAAAAATGAACCAAATTATAACACATTTTACTTGTTCTTTCAAGGGAAAAAAATACCTGGGATGCTTAATTATCACTTAATCTAAAGTCATGTGAACTCACAAAAAACATCAGTAGCTGTTACTATCAGGATTGAAAATGATCCTTTCAAAAACTGCATTGTGGATATGTGGAAAAGCCAACATTGTTTTTATGTAATTGCTTCCCATTTTATTCACAGAACTCTATGCTTCACTAGAGTTACATAATTATTTTGAATTCTTATGGGCTTTAATTGGTAGATATCACACTATATTTATATACATTTTAAAGTTGTTGCTTTTGTCAGTTACGTAATGTCTATGTGTAAAGTGTATAAAATGAATGCCATAATGGTATTTTTATTAACAAATAAAATAAGAATCAGAGGGAAGTACTAGGCAGTGAGCAGACATAACATTGTAAAGTATGCAGATTCTGGAATTTTCTTTGGTAGTGTTAGACTTGCTTCTAGACAATATTTAATTACTGATCCTTTCAGCATTTATTGTTGAAGTAATAAATGCCAATATGGAGGGTCTTATTAAAATCCTGGGTAAGAAACATCCTTTGCATCCTGCACTGGGATATGAATTTCAATACTGCTTATAATTACTTTCCAACCTTTAGTTAGAATAGGGCATCCAATTTTCTAAAATACAAACCTGTCCTTGCAAGTTCTTCAGAGGCTCCCCTTGCCTCCCTCACATGCTGTGCCTGGTAGCTCAGATGGTAAGTTGGGAACTTGAGCCTGCGGTTTGGATCTTCTCCTGCTACTCTTCTGAGCAGCTGATAAGCCACAGAGCACCCACAGATTTTATATTTATAAATAATTACTCATTTGACTTCAGAAGAGTTTCCTCTCAAGCTATTATTTTACGAGTCTCCATTTGAAATGCACAGACTTGGCCCTCACTAGGGTCTGAATGGAAGGAAACCCTGCAAAGTTCATTTTCCATTTCAAGTCATCAAGGAAGACTTGGTTTCCCTGCAGATAAAATTCCCAATGGCTCTTTAATGTTAACAACTGTAAAAACATGGGATTTTGCACTAGTTATTAATCCAGCTAGTATTTGCTTTAATGATAATAGTTGAAAGGGATTTGTTTATAATCAAATTCCTGGTGAGATGTTGTATTTTACTCCTTTTCCAGTCAGTTACTGACACCTTTCAAGTTCTATCTGTTAGTATAAAGATACAGTAAGACAGAGGAAATTAATCATTAATATAGTTTCTCCTTATTGTACCATTAAGACAGTTAATTAAAAATATGCCGACAGTTTATTAATGTAAAATATATCCAAGCTGATAAGTAGGATGTTAAGTGACAGTATGGTATTCACTACAAAACTTTCTTTAATCTTGAAATTAAGTAAATCTAATATCAGTTTATGCTTTTTCTATACTCATTGAACTGTACTCAGTGTTACTAAAATATTGAGTACAGAAAATCTTCTTTCAGACTGCATTGCATCCAGGCTTTCTCTGTGAATGAACACAAAAATAAGATACCCAAATGCAGTGTTCTCTGTTGGGTGGAGAGACAGAGTAACCAGGGCAATGGACCGGGGTGCAGGAAGACGAAGTTCATTTTTTGTTTTGTCACTCCATTTCAATGTGGTGTTAGTAGTAAAGCAAAGTAGCTGACAATGCTTCTTGTTGTCTCTTTTTTCCTTCTCAGTCTTTTCTAGGTCTGTTTGAAGCATATTAAAAGAGGAACAGTCTTTCTCTACATGTTTATAATATGGCCTCTAAATAGGACCTTACTCTTTTTGATCCTTCCAAAGCATATTACAGGCTAATAATTAATAATATTGTGGGAAAGACTACACAGTTTGAAATGCTGTTACACTTTGGTAATATCCTCTACACTCCATCATCAGATAATAGGTGATTGAGATAAAAATGAGCAAATGAAAAAGAATCCACACTTTGGGATCTCTCTGAAGGACTTACTTAATCTGCAGATTTACCAAAAATGTTGAAAACAAGTCAAAAAACAACTGCATCTGTTTTGAAAATAATCAACAGATGAAGCTTGAGCTACTTTTAGAAGACTCATGGACTTCCAACCTGGTGTTTGGTTGATGCTGAATTTTGTGCTTAATGACTTTTGCAGGCTGTTAGGGAACAGTTGTGCCATTTCACAGATTAGAACACCCTTAGGGCTGCTAAAACATGTTCTAGCTGATAAGAGTTGCCAAAATGCTGTTATCTCTGGCAGTGATCAACAGAAACTCTCTGGCCATTCCTACCTCTAAATTACACACCTTTTTTAGTATAAAAATGTATCGTGATGGTTTTCCATAGGCTTGTGCTCAGCTGGGGGCAACTCTCTGGATCTTCAGTTGTGTTATTTGAGCTTGTTACACATCTGCTATATGCAACTGGTGAAATATAGCTGCACTGTGATGGAGAACACCCCAACTCTTTCCTCATTGCCTTATCCAAAGCTTGCATTATAATAATGCTGATCTTGATGGAGGAATCGTCCTACATTATACCTCCATTTTTTATGGATATGCCAGTTCCTCTCAGAGAGGAACAGATAAATCATTAATAATTGATTTTTCAAGTAATGTATAGATATGATGCATGAAAAGTGTCAAAATCAAAACCATTTATTCAATGGAAAAACGTATTCATGTTTCCTTCTTATTACATTATAGTGTCCACCTGTCCATCCTGATGTTCTTAGTAGCCCTCTGGCACTTTAGAGGTGGCTCATTTAACACAGCCCCTTCTTCAGCTTAGTCAGAATTCTGTTTTAATTTTTCAGTGGTGAAAGAAAACCAAAAATCGATCTATTCAGAACATGTGTTGCTGCTATTCCTCGATTACTTCCTGATGGAATGTCAAAACTTGAGTTGATTGACTTGCTGGCAAGGTAAGCTGTACAAGCAATGAATAACTACTCCAGGGGAACTGTGTGAAAAGCTGAACCACAGAATATGTAACTGTTTCTTGTTATATGTGCTTAAGAAAAGTAAATTGCTCTTAATGAATTAGACAGAGATATCCTAGCACCTTTTTACAGTTTTTGTGTGTTTATTATGGTTCAGAATTTTATGAAAAAGTTGGTATGTCCTCCAGAACTCTTTTCCATCAGTATGTAGGTTACAGGATATTCACTATTATTCAGGAAAGTCACAACATATCACTGTTTTCTAACCATCACAGCATTCTGATTAACAGGAGAAAACATCTTTTCTGTGTAGTGGAAAAGCATGCAGATACCAGTTTAGTTTTGTTTATGATTCCCACATGTCTCTTTTGTAAAACAGAATGTGCTAGATGCGGTACATTACAAAAACCTTTTTACATTATTATTATTATTATCATTATTATTAGCCATAAATAAGGAAAATATAAGTTTTAAAAGTATTATATCCCTCCTTTTAATTTGTCTGAGTAGACATCACTGAACAAGGTAGTCTACGACATGACTGCTACACCACTTAGGTTTCAGGACATCAAATCAGTGACTTGTGGTGAATAATTAGGATTAAAAGGTGCCTGTCAGTACAGAAAAGTCTGTAACAGTTCAAGTATCCAAGACCAAGGTTCCAGCTTGTGTTCTTTATGTAAGTGGATTATGGTATTAAATTGAATCAAGAGGGCTTTGCAGCATATTGCCCTCAGGTAGCTGTAGCAAAGCAAACTTTGCCACCCTGTTCTTGCTTTTCAAACATCACAGATATGGGAAGGGCAAATGTGAGAGCCAGAACGCTGCATACAAAAGTATTTTTTTCTGCTCTATGAACAATTAACTCCCAATGATGTGCTAAAACAGTGAAACAGTTGATTCTGGTAGTAATGGAGAGTGCAGACAGCCAAACAAGCCAAATCATCAGCCAGCAGTAGGTGTGCTGCAGTGCATGGCCAGCTTGATTTCCTTGTGTGTACATTGTCTGCTATAAATCACTTGCAGATTGTTTTAAATCATTACATTATTAAATTATACAGATACCTTTTTAAACAGTTGAATCAATTCTGCTTAGGGGAAATTTAAAAGGACATGTTTTCCTTTAATCCAATATTTTAACTAGAGTTTTATCCTTATTAATGGCCTTAACTGAGCTGGTAAAAAGCACATATCTATTCAGGTCACTGCTCTTCAATCACAGGATTGTCCAGATCAGACCTGTCACTACTCAAGAAAATTTGGAGTCCAATGTGAGTTTCTTTATAAATTAATGCTACCCTCCTTAAGTCTCACAACTGTCAATATAACCACTGGTCTATTCTGCCGGCAAACTTCATTCAGAAAAGGTCATCTGTGATTCTAAGTATTTCTTGGGTAATTGCCCTGCTGGGACAATGCAAGCCATAAGTTTGCTGAGTTATTTGACTCTGACTGTGGAAAGAAGTGAGACGTCAAGAGGAGCTGAGGGAAGATTCTCTGGAGCAACTTCAGAAGCAATTACATGCTCAGCCTTTCCCCAGGAAGGCAAACTTTGGAAATCTCCTCTCCTATGTGTGCTTGTGCTACGGCACCTTTGAGACATTGGTAATAAGTCATATTCCTAAGTGTAAGCAAGGGAAACACAAATTAGGTAAAATAGGTCGGTACATAATAGGTTAGAAAGCAATTAACAAACAGTTCATTTTTCAGGAGGCATATAGAGTAGTGTTGAAACAACTGGGTAGGATCTCAGAGCAGGATCACAAACTAAACAGATACAAAGTGATGTTCCTATGAAAAGACAAACCTTATTCACATGTGTCAGTCTAGAAGGTTTTCAAAAAAGTTTTTCTGGTCTGATCAATATCAAGAATGCCTGATTTGGAGAACAGCATGCAAGCTCGGGCATTGCAGTTGAAGAAGAGACTGACCAGAGAACAAGGTGGAAAAAGATAAGTGAATTGAAAAAATTAGGTCTTTTAGTCTGGGACAGCATGAACTGAAAACTGTCTTCAAAAACAGACCTTTGGAGAAGAAAGTTTGAAGAATTAGCACCTGGCCTAGACATAATGTAAATCACCAGAATGCCCCAGTACCAGAGCTGCTTCTACATTTTGTATACTGTCCCATCTTTATTTGAGACCAGACTGACTACTTCTCCCAATTTTGAAAGTGTAGGCCCAGAAGGTAACCATCTGCAGTTCGAGAGAACTCTGCATTACAGTATTCTGTGTTCTGGGTCAGAAACTAAACTCAATGCAGGGATAAGGAACTTAGAAAAGTTAGTAAGGTTTCCGTTTCTCCCTGTTTTTTAAAAGGACCCTAGAAGCTGTTCTGCTAGGGATTTCTGTGGGCCTGTGCTGTTGCGATAGAAAGCCTTTAAATATTTTCTTTTCACAAGAGATACAGTTACATCTTTCAGTTAATTGGTCCTTGTATTCACAGTTTGGTTGAGTTTTTCATCCTCACAACAGATGTGTCGTTTGGTGGTTCTCAGAAGGAGTCTGTAAGTCAGCAGCTAGACTTTTTTCCAGGACAACTGTATTCAAATTAGAAATGATGAAACAGATGTCAAGTATATACTGTACCTTTTGCCCTTTCACTGCCCACTGCAACCATTCATCACAAATTCCCAACTAGGTCTTAAATTTAACTGATTCAAGTGCAAACAAACAAACCTGTACTTGCTTCCTGCACTGCCTGCCATGCACTGGTAATATAGAGATGCATGCTTATGCTTAATTTGAATTTCATTTCATTAGGTAATGCCACTGGACAGTAACTTGGGCTTAGGAGGTGTCTTTTGTATCCTCTTCTCTGTTAATGCTTTGTGTCATTGTGAATGTCATTTCATGGATGACTTAACTGTGGTCTCAAAAGATTTTGCTTGTTTATCTGGTGTTGGCCTTCCAAAAGGGAGACAAAAATGATCGTTCCTTAGCACAACAAAATACTCTGTTTCTAAATATATGTAGAAAGTCACATGGTTATTAAAGGATAACAGTTATTTTTGGAGTCATACTTGCCAGGGGTGAATTTTCATGGCAGTTGTTTTCTTTTCGCTTAAATAAAATGTCCCCTGCCTCCAAATTAGGCAGCTATAATGAACCAGATTTTTTATGAACCAAATCTCATCATACGCTTCCAACTGAATGGAATTTGGTTCCACTCCATTTGATGTTTCGGGCTTTTTTCTCCTAGCTTTCTGTCCATTTCATTATAATGAGTCCTCCTTTTCAACTGTATAGATTAAATGTAGATAAAATACTTTGAAAGTGAGTTTTAACACACTACAGAAAATTACAGTCTCATGGGTAATTAAAACAAAATGCATCATAAAGGCAATGAACCAAAAATTGCAGAGAACACTAATCTGAATTTACTTTTTTCTGCCAGCTTCTAACATAGAAGTGGTTTGATGATTTCTATGTCAAAGAAAGTGTAATTTTTTTTATGTTGAGAAGGATTCCAACATGATAAAAATAAAGAAGAAGATAGATCTGAAATGTCACCATCTTTTAGAAGGACTTCGAGGGTGTTCCTTTGTGTTTCTAAAAGTATAGAAAGTCCTGAGGCTGTTTTCCCCATTTCCTGATCCTAAGTTATTTAGAACATAAAGGAGTTGTTAATTCAAATCTTATTTTAATTCTTTTGAAGATTTGCTTTCATTAATTGTGATTTGCATCTTGGTTAAAGATTTGTTTTAATTGTTTGCTGACCCGTTGCTATTCTTTGATTTTTATATTTAATGTTAAAAAATGAATACATAAAATCTGAAAGTATGTATTTATTTGTAAGCCATTTATTATCATACCTACATGGAAGTTACTGAGTTATGAGCAAATAAAAAATATTTATTTTTGAGAAAGTTTAAGAAAAGTTGCCAAATTATGTACTTTAGAGATACCCTGTTTTCGGAGGAGAGCACACTTCTTTTGGATCCATGAATATCTTACACTGTAGCAAGAATTACAGTATAGAAAACAGATCAAAGATGTTAATTGTGGTCAGCAGTAATGAAACCGTGATAGCATTATCCACCATTGTCAGTGGGAATTTTCCATCACTGTCATGTACTGATAAACACTCCGTATATCTTTTATTATCTGACATTTACTTTTACTTACAGGCTGTCCATCCATATGGATGATGAACTTCGACACATTGCACAGAATTCTCTTCAGGGCCTACTTGTTGACTTTGTTGACTGGCGGGAGGATGTACTCTTTGGTTTCACTAATTTTCTGCTACGTGAAGTGAATGATATGCATCATACCCTTCTTGATACTTCACTGAAGTTGCTGCTACAATTGCTTACGCAATGGAAGCTTGTAATACACACTCCAGGAAAAGCTTCTGAGCAGGCCAAAGCCAGATCTGCAGAGGTATGGAATCAAGAGATCTGTATCCTAACATTTTTTACTAATTGAAGGTAGAAATTATGTTCCTTGATACCACTGTGGTTTGTGTGTTTTGTATTTACTCACCTGAGAAGAATTTACTATGCAAAAATTTTTTTAGGTGATTAGTTCACGTGTCTTTTGAGGACAGCCATGTCCTTGTGTAATACAGCAGATGTTGTTGTTGAGCAACATAAGAGAATGCATGCCAAACTAAAATATGCACATCAACAAAAGCACGTAAAGTGAAATATGTGTATGTAAATGTGGCAGAAGGACATTTTCCC
>WBMY01021021.1:0-10084 GCA_013397315.1 Donacobius atricapilla
TTGTAACCTAGGACACCAAGGAATTAGTTTGGGGTTTGTGGAATGGACCATTTGTCATGTTCTAGCTGTATCAGAGATTACGATGACAATGTTTTATGATGCTGATTATTATCAGTGTAAAAGAGATCCATAAGCATAGGTGATCCTTGTATTGCTTTTTTAAGGGGATGGCTCATGAAGTGTTATAGGCTGAAATTTGAAAAATGTTTTGAGTCAAAAGTTCAAAGGCTTGTCTTGACCCCTGTAATAAATACATTATTTTAGGTAAGATTAATTAAGGTGGAGAAAAGGGAGCAAAGAGATCAGAACACACTGTGAGCTGTGTTCTATTGGTGCTTGTTCGGTGTAACTATTGCAGTCGGATCAGCCTAAGACCACTGGACCTAGCAAAAGTACACAGACCGCCATGGAACCAGGCTTGTACTTGGAAAAGGGGAACCTACTCTTTAGGATCAGTTGTTTTTCCTTTCAACTTCTTGAAAATTCAAGATGTTTTATGTTTTTATGACATGAATATCTTAAAGCAATTCTAAGAAGAAACCCAAACTCACGACTCATGTCCCAGCATGTGCTTAACTTAGCATATGGTTTATGTTTCCTTGAGGTTTCTTTATTAGTTCATGAAAGAAAGTAGTAGTACTTCTGTGCATATACAATTCAGAAGGTTTAAATTCTGTGTGTTTTGAATGTAATGTATAGAACATTGTTTAGTAGCCTCATCCTATGTAGTTGATATGCCTGCTTTTTTGGCAGATTCAGTTTTTTGGGTTGTTTTCCTTTTTGCTTTGTTCTTCAACAAGTTAGTGAAAATTGAAATAGGCTGGTAGTGAGCCAAACAATAAAACATATATGGACATTTATTGATAGCAGTCCCTGTTCTCTACTAAGTCACAAGATAATAGAAATTCTCACAATATAACCTGAAGATTTTTTTTTTACTGACCCTTTGTCATTTAGGAATTTCCCAGCCTTGTAGTAGATGTTCATTTATCTTTCCTACCTCTCTGCAGGTATTCTATTACTATATTTTTTTACTTTACTTTTTTGTAAATAACGTCATAACCTTTATGTGTATAATGGACATTTTTGACAGTTTCATCTATATTGAAATCTTTCAGAGGGAAATGATTTAGTATAATGGGGTTTATGTTGTTAGGATCAAAATTGAGCATATATTTTTTGATCTATTTTGTAAGCAGCATCATGAAAAGCATTCACCCAAATTGTCAAAAAACAATGTTGTAAGTGTTATATTTTCTTACTTCTTTCATTTTCATCACAGTCTTTTCATTGGAAGGGAGAGCTGAAGAATTCTATAACTTACAGCATCTTTGCGGTGGGTGACATTTAGCTCTGTCTAAAGGAGTTGTGATGTACCATATAGGGAGAATAAAGGAAGCACCAGATGGGTGAAGGTGGTGTTGCCCAGAACTGTGCCAGGGTGGATTGACTTGACAGCTCTGGTGGTCTGGGTTGTGCAGAGAGAGCATCATGAGCACTGTGTGCAAGATCAGGCTAACCCCTCTGGGACCCCATGTAGCTTATGAAGTCCTGCTGCCCTTCAGGCAAGCTTAGAGCATAGTGTCAAAAATGCTAGTTTTTTCGGCAGACTACTATCACAAATGCTTTCACTTTGGGCTCTTACTTTCTGCTGTATTGCCTGCAATCTGGAAAGGATCCAGATGGAAAGATGACGCAGTACGTCACACACACACACACACTCACACTTTGATCAGAAGGCATGAACTAAAACTCTACCTTATTTGAAAGTCTGACTCCAATATATAGTATCTCTACAAAGGCCAGGGACTGGGGGAGAAGGTTGACACCTCTCCCCATCCCATTGGTCCGGACAACTGTCCATCAGCTGTCCATATCTCTAAGACAAAGAATATAAACTATCTTGAAACTACAATAACATTGGCCAGTGTTTACAGACCAGAGCGTGAGAAAGAACCCAAAACATGAAACTGTGAAACAGAAGAGAAGGCTGAAAAAATCAGGGCGACAGAAAGATCTTCCCTGAAGATGTTCTGGGTAGTAAAATGAACCACTCTAGCAAAAAAAAAAAAAAACAGAAACAGTTTGATTTTTGCCTCTCTGGTTTTACTTCTTCCTGGGTTTGGAGTTTGCAGAGGGCCTACCATGTCTGACTATTTGGTTCTTTGTTTTGCATCACTTGAATCCATGAAAGTTCTTGTTATACTTCACATAGCAATGCTGAAAGGATCAGGAGAAAGTGACCAATCTTAGGAAGTAAATGACAGAAAAAAATTGTATAAAAAATCAGGCTCTATTTTCTTTTCTTTTTCATTTTTTTTCCAGCGGTCTTCAGGAAGTGAATCAGTTGCTGAGGAGCAGTGGTAAAACAAGGGGGTTTTTTTGGTTGGGTGTCTCTCCTGCCTCTGCAAATGTATGTGTTACTTTGCCACTTGAGGTCTTTCAGCTTCCTTTTAGACACGGACACTGCTTGTCACTTTTACCACTTAGCTGATTTTTTTTCAGTTAAAAAAAATGTGAAGAGCTTGTTTAGTCCTTTGCAGGCAGCTGCTGGTTAAGAAGAATCATTTTTTACCATTGCTGGAGCATAGAGTAAATGAGAATTACACTGGGATTTGTGCTCAGAGATCTGTGAGAGAGATCCGTGAGACAGAGCTGTGAAGGGGCAGAGCCTTCAGGAAACTGGGTATGGTCATTGTTGACCTAATGGAGAGAGCTGGCTCTGCCCTTTAGCTTGAGACTGACTAATGGCAGTATCTTAGTAGCAGCATGAAAAAAATGCTGCAGTGAAATAGAACAGGAACAAATGGGCTGACAGCAGTGTGCAAATCTGCTGTAGCTTTTAAGATGTAAATTGAAAGTAGTTGATTGTAAATGCAGGAATATACTTTGTTAGGGATTTAAATTGTGATGTGGTTCCCCCTCCCCAGCTTTGCCAGCTCTGGTTCTGCAACCTCTGGTGAGCCCTGAACTGGGAGCAGTGTTCCCTCTGCCACCTAGGGTTGGGGGCTAACCGAGAGTAGCAGACTGATGGAGCAAACAGGAGTGCAGCATTGGATAGCAGTGATTCAGCAAAGGGATATATGCCCCTGGCAGTGCTTATATGCATCATCAAGGCTCTTGTAACAGAGGTGAGTTCAAAACTCGGTCGTCTCCCTCTGCTAACTTTCTTCGTTGTCTTTTAAATTGTATTCACAATCTCTAGCTGTTGTCACTGTTTAACTGCCCAAAACATAGTTATTAGAGGTCAAGGATTTTAATCAGGAGAAAGAAGTAGTTATTTTAGAATCATTTGAGAGACAAATTCTGCCATTTAAACAGGCAAAATTCTGTGGCTCTTAGAACTGATAAACAGCTTCTTTAGAGGAGTGGTAAGGCTTTGAGAATTGGGAAGTGCAGGATAGTGATAGAAAAAAAAAAAAAAAAGAAAGGAGCATCCAGCACTGGAGATACAGGGAGAATTACAAAATACAATACTAGTCCACTGACAGTCTGATATGTGCATGTAGCCTAATTTTCTGTCCTTAGAATAAGTCAATTTGGTGTTTGTTGTTTTGGTATGATACATGAGTAAGCTTAAAGAAGAGAGGAAAATCTCTCCTTTCTCATTCTTCCTCATAAAATACTAATACATCAGTAGGATCTCAGTATGCTTTTGGCTTTCCCTTGGGGCTCTTTGCTTTATATACTATAACTTAAGAAATTACTCACTTGCCATGTGTAATATATATTAAAATAAGATGCTGTGAAAACACTTAGATCCTGAATTTTACTGTAATACATTAACAATTTAGAAGATATACAGTGAAAAACAGTGTGTGGGATTGGGTTTAAAGATCTTTCCAAAGAATAGTTAGCTATCGTGTTGTTTTTTTCTGCTGGGGAGCTTGATGGAAGGTGAAGTATACCCTTTCTTCCTCAGAGGCAAAGATTTGGGTTTCTGCCTCTAAAAGTTAATCTAAATCATAGGATGTGACCCAGAAACTTGTCACTTGCTTGTAATGGTAAAAGAATTCCATTTCATGTTGTCAACTTTTCATTACTCCCTGTGTCACAAAAATTGTTCACTTCAAATCGCCTATGTTCCTGAGCTGAATTAAATCGGCTGGCTTCTGATTTGATGTAGTTTTTGCTCTCTGGTTGCTGTTGTCTTTTATCCTCTGAAGGAAGTTAAAGTGGAAATACAACTGAATGTGCTTTTCAGTAATGAGAGGGAGGAAAGTGTACTTCATATGAGAACAAAAAGTAATTGGGGGAAAGAGCGACTTCTCCCCATTTGAAGAAAGAAACCTCAAAGAAATAAGAGGAATGTTTTCATTAAAGTCATCTGTAATCTTAGTCTGTCATCTTCCACTGCAGAGCTTTCATCTGTAGGATTTCTCATCCTATCCTATTTTCTAAGCAAGAATTAACATATAATAGATTAATAACATTATTATCTGTTAAAGAAAGGGAGCTGTTGTGTCAGCCACTTAGGTATGAACACTGCCTGACTTTGAAGAGAATGTTGTTCAGTTGCTTCTCTTGGAAGATCAATGCCCAGAGTAGCAATGTGATGGTCAGAATGCTCATGGTGTCTCACCAGGACAGTTTCACAGCCTTCACTAAGGCTGACAAATCAATCTTGACATATCAAGAGATGGTTGAAATGTAACGACAGATGGGAAATAAGAATTTTAGAGAACGTGACTATGAAGGATAAACAAATGAGGTTGTTTTCTGCTAAAGAGAAGGGATGAAGGGGATTGAGGGGGCACCTTATCAATATTTAAGTGGTTGTTGGAAACAGAATTTGCTGTCACTGCTAGGCTGAGGAGCAAGGCAGCCCTTGTGGTGCTGCTCAGTTTGTTTCAGGTAGGAAATAGCAAAATGTCCTCATTTCAGTGGTAGATTTAAAAGGGTGTAAGGTTATCTGGGGAAGTTGTATGAGCCCTTAGGGGTTTTAGGGGCATGGTGATTCAATATCAAGTAAGTTGACATCACCAGTATCTGGTGATGTCAACTATTTTGATACTGAATCAATGATGGAGTCTCCAGAAGTAATTTTCAGTACACTTTTCTATGATTCAGATTATAGGTAAAACACAAATGGTGGGAAAATATAAATGGTATAAAACCCAATTCTGACTCCTGTGAAGACTTTGATTTAATGCCTTCCTGCTCTCCCTCCATTGTATGAGTGCCCATGTTTATCTTTATTGGGAGCCTTGCTACTGATACTGTAGAAGAAATCCACCTCAGTGCAGTTGAGTATGTTCTCTTTCCCCCTTCCTTTTCCATTTCAAGTGCTTAGGCAGGAGAGTTCTCTGAGTATAGAGATTCTGAGTATTTCAAGCCTCACTTCTTCCCTGTTCAAAGTGATGAAGGCGCAAAAGAAGACCTTATTACAGATATGACACACAAACTAAATTTGTTATGCTTTGGCTGACAAGTACATGCAAAAACTGACTTTTATCCTCATCATTCAGAAATTTTTGCCCCTTAGTGGTTCAGTGACTAGCTGTGGAAAGTAATGAAAAGATTTTTTTTTCTGATTAAAAAAACAGGACACTTTCACCAAGCTTTACCCTAAAGGATTGTGGAAAGCTAAGGTCTAAGGGGGTAGCAGAGACTTCCAAACAAGTGCATAAAGATGTAAAGAGTTTCCTCCTTGTCTGAGAAATTAGACTTCTCTCATTTAAATATATGTCTACCTTTACTCTCATGACCTTGATTTTAAATTTGTCCTTTGAGTCTTTAGAACATTCTCCCATTTCCCTGAATGACAGAACCTGTCTTAAGAGATTTCTATGCGTAACTTCAAGCAATTTACATGGAAATATCAAAGTAAAGCTTGTAATGGCTTTACCTTGGGGGCTTACATATGGTAAACAAAATACAGTAGGAGTTGGGTAGTAAAATACAAGTGTTCATGAGCTCAAATAAGGATTTCTATCTCCCTAGTAAAAAGCTTTGTTTAAATTAATGATTTTATTGATCATTACCTGGCATAAAATGACAGCTGTAGAATGTGCTGAGAATTGAAGATAACTTAGCTGGGCTGTTGTAAAGCAAATTAATATTGACAGTCTGTCTTTTTCCATGTAATTAAGCAGTAATAATCAAAGCTGAATGCTTTTCTTGGAGATTAATGGTGACTTCCAAAATTAATGGTGTGAGGTGAAAGCAAGGACCATTACCCATAGCAAATTGTTCAAAATCCAGAAAACACGCTGGGCTGAGTCACTCAATTTGTTTTATGATTGTTTGAATGTTGCTTTTCCCTCTATTTATTGGGAAAAAAATGGATATTCCTACATGCTAAATAGTTCAAGATTAAATAGTTTAATAGTAAGCAGCTAAATGAAGAATAGGCTCTTGTTTCAGCCACAGTCATATCTGGGAACAAGCATAGTTACTGTTACTGGCACTATTACCTAAAGTCTCTACTTTTAACCACATGGATTCCAGGGTTCATCACTGGCACTCAGTCAAGTCACTCTCACTTATGAAATTACTCTCCTAGTAGGTAATAAAAGCAAAACTATCATGTGGTGTTCTCAGGATCAAATCCCACACAGGCCTTAGTGCCTGGTAAAAGAACCACATCAGCACTTCCACTCTATGTGTGCTCAATGGGAGAGATATTTCCAAAATAACTTTTTTCTTTTTTAAAAAAATCACCCTTCATTATGAATGTTTTCAGACCAAGTAGAGGACAACAAAAACATGTAGCAGAAACTGGTCATCTGGGTGTTTGCTCCCAGGGAGGAGCAATAGCATTTACTACACCTTCTAAAAATTATGTTCTTCAGGTGCTGAGTTGTATCTGGCACTCACTGCAATGTTGTAAATGCTATTGAGTTCTTTAGTGCAAAATCAAGGTGAAAACTGTTATTTTTCTCTTTTTTTCTTCCTTATAATAGCACAAATCAAAGTAATTTAGTTGAAATCAATGCAATTACATCTCTGAGAGGTGACTCAAATCTAAGCTCATACCAATTCATGCTACACTCCTGCCACACTTCACGATGGAAATACTCCTGTATCAATAAGATATCCTATGAGAAAAATACTTTTAACTAAAGCTTTTGAAGTGGGGATAGTTATTGAGATTTTAAAACTGCTTCCAAAATGTTGTACTTAAGTTTTAGCTGTAGGAGGTAGACAACCATCCTTTGCTCCTTAGTTTGTCTAGGCAGTAGTAACCAGACACCAGTGTTTCACAGTAATTTTACCAACCTCCTTTTTTAGACATTCCTTTGCACTGACTGCAAATGGCAGCTTTGATAACTTAATGAATAACCAGAAAAGAGCAATGTCTACAGACAGCTGTAGTGTGAAAGACACAAGTATCTCTAATATTAAAAGGTCTGATTTTCACCTAAAAATGTGGAACTCTTCTATGCCCTGCATATTTCTCTTGTGTTTGGGGCAGATTCGTTTGTGTTTGAGAAATTAAAAAGAAGCTTGCTTATACATGTATTTTTTTAGAACTATAATGCTCTTTGAAGACCAGAATAAATCAGTAAACTCATTCAGAATGACTTCCTGCATAACACAACCAAGCATGTTGTGAGGCCAGACAGGTGGATTAGCGTGTGTAGCAGGTTGGTTTGTTGTTTTACTTTCTTCCTCAATTAATTCTTCATTACAATTCATTTCTTTTGTGAGAAGATTGAGACAATAGAAAACCAGCCAACAAACCAATCCTTCTATTATTTCTGTAAATATTACCTTTGTTTTGATCTTCATTTGTAGTAGTGAAACAGAACACAGGTTTTGGCAACACTAAAAGCAAGATAGTACCAAAATCATGTTTTCTGTAGCAGATTGCATAGTATAGAGTGGAATTCTGCAGAAATTTATGAATAGTTGTATGTGAAAATATTAGAAACCTTGAAAAAAGTATTCTCTTAGATCATAGTGTTGATATCAAGTCTCATTAATAATCACATAAAATGACATGCTATCTGGTTTTGGTTTGTTGTAGGACTTAGTAATATTTTGATTTTTGCACATACTCTTTTGTGGCAGTCCATTGTGATGATATCCCTGTAAGATTTAATTTTTGTTCCTCATGGCTGTTTATTGCAGCATACAGCAATTGCTGAGAGCTTTAACAGATGTCTTCTGGAACTGTCTGGAGTTACAGAAGTAAGCAGCAGCATTTTACTTTAGGTTTGTAATCTATTTGTAAATGCCTAAATATTGTCATCCTATGCTTTTTAGCAGGAATGACCCAGAATGACCCACCTGCTTTGTAGTGCTAGTATCACAGTAGGGAAAAATTATGGGATGTCTGCATGGATCCTGAATCTCTCTCCCAGTGCAGTGATGCATCATCTTGCTGCTTGATTTGCTGTAGACATTGCAAATATTGTACAGGGCCACAGAAGCAACATGTGGTGAAACACGTTGTCTACAGAAAAGCAAACCTCGGTCTAGTGTTGCTGTGGAACTCCAGTGTGGCACAAGTTTTCTTGCAGTGTTGAGAACAGATGGGATTGTGTGACAGCTAGATACATCTGCATTGCAAGTGTCCTGTATTTTGCTGCACTGTTCTGGGGTAGGAGAGTACTTAAGAAATATGGAAGCACTGGCCAGAACATAGTGCTACCAAATAGAAAGGTTTGAGCATGTGAAGCTTCCTTTTCTCTAGCCCAAAATAACACTAGGAGAGTCTGGATGGAGTGAAATCCAGAGTAATCCAACGAAAGAATCTGCCAACCCTCTTCTTACATATTTTCCTTCATCTGAACTGCTGTACTACTTTTTAGCCAGGTGTGTTGGTTGTGGTGAGGATGCCAAGTTGTTTCACAGCTTTCACAAAAAATGTGTTTTACAATCGCTCTTCACTCTGGGTTACGCCACAGACATTACCCTGTGCGCATTGTGGCTCAGAGAAGACAGCTTCTGAATAAAAGGGAACGTGTCAATTCCTCTATTCTTCTGTGAATCATTGAATTCAATCAAGTGATAAAAAGAGAAAGTTAATGCAACCGCTTTTGCATGTAGCACATATACAGAAACTCCTGCTGTCTACCTACAGCATCTCATATGATGTGGAGTCAGAGCAGTGCTATCAGCTCTCTCAGGGCACTAATACCCATAGCTACTCCCATCTGTCCCCAGACAAATTTGAGTGCCCTTTCTGCTGTTGGATTGGTGGAGAAACATGTTCACAGGGAGCTTTGCAGAGACTGCAAGTGACAGCCTTGTAAGGGGAAATAAAATCTACTCTTGCCCTGGAAACGCAAGCTGCGGAAGAGGTGTGAGCAGCACTGGTGTGGCTATTAACCTGCTGGAAAATATGAAGGTTATTCAGTGAACACTGGCACAATTCTTCCTTCTGGGTCCTGTGAGATTTGACTTGACTTTTCAAACCTCTAGACTGGCTATATTTTAAATATAGTTAATTAGGCTGTTGTACCACTCTTGGGCATAACTGCTAGGTCCAAAGCAACTTTGCATTTTTCTGTCACTGGAGCTTTCTGCACTAACAACTCCAAGAACTTTTATGCCACAGAAATGCTTATCTTCATCGCCCTTTACCACCACACCTGACAGCTCTCTCCTGGGAGTCAGATCAGAATTTCCGGCTCTTGTGAGACACCATAACATGTTTAGACTCTACTTTTAGACTCTACTCAGCTCAATGGAAAAGCAACACAAGTTCCCCTAAACTCCTAGTTTGCAACTGTTGCAGTGTGATGAGATGGAATTGCTATTTGGTTTTCAGAAACTTTGTTGTGCGTTCAGCTCATAGATGGGACTGAATAGAGTATCAGTAAAATCTGTGATTTCAGTACAGTTGAGATAATGTCTTTCACTGCTGTAGTATCCACTCTGTTATGTGATAGTGAGACACATTTCATTTTGAAATTCGTAATTTTCTAGTGCTGTCAGTAATACAACTGCTCACGGAGACTTTTGCCATGCTAGGAAACCCAGACAAATGTGCTTTGTTCCTCATTCATTATTTTGCTATGAAATATAAAGATGGATTTATCCAGCTACTTCAAACAAAATCATTCTCTCTTGTTGAGTCTCATAGAATCCTTTTCCCACTGTTAAGTTTTACTGCATGTAATGGGTTAAAATT
>WBMY01021038.1:0-11763 GCA_013397315.1 Donacobius atricapilla
CTGCCCGGCCGCCGCCGCCCCAGCGCCCCTCACCTGCCCGCGCCGGCCTTCAGCCGCTCCTTCCTTTCGCCCTTTTCCCGCTCTGGTCCTTCTCCTTCAAGGAGGCACTGAGGCAGGAGCCGCCGGGCCGAGCTGTGGCCGGGGTCCCTTCCAAAAGCGGCTCCTCCGCACGCCCCACGGCTCTGGGTGAGGGAGCTTTGCTCGCTGCCATAGAGTCCATGGCGCTTAGTTAGTTACTGTTCAAAGGTTTGTTTTTAATTTGCCTGAACGCCTCGGCAGATGGGGTTTGGGGTAGGAGTATGACTGTCACAGAACCTGACACCCTTGACAGCATGTAAGGGAAACTGATGTTTTTAATCGTTTACAGTCATTTAGAACACTGAAGGCAACTTGGCCTGTCTAAACACCAAGTTTTCTTGCCACTGGGCTAATCAAGGTTAACAAAGACTTCCTCTTGTTTTCGAGGAAGTAAGCCTCTGGCTACTGAGAAACTGCACAAATTGCCTTAAATAAATCACTGCCATCAGGAATTTCAGTGAGTTTTTTCATCAATAACCCTTGTGAAGACCTACATTGTCCTTTTTGATCTGCCTTCCCGGGCACTCTTGAAGGCTGCCTCTTAGAATGAAATCGCATGGCCTTTTACGTGGAAGTGAGAGGATTCCTGACTCAAGACCATCTGCTGCTGAAAAAGAAAGAAGAAAAAAAATTCTACCAGAAAATTTTATTTGCAGATCTCTTGATCCCCACTGAAACAGCCTGGGGTTGCCGGTACTTGTCCAGTGTCAACAATGAATTCCTAATAGAGAGCTGGGAGGACTCTGCTGAGCAGTGGTACTTGGTTCTGTTCTCCTTCCTGTGTATGTGCATGGTGGTGTTTTCACCCGTTTCCTGCATTCTAGCACGCTCTGCACCCCTGACCACACACTGAAAACATTTTGGTTATGTTCAGTGAACAGCTGCTGATGGTCTGTTCTTTGGAGTGCCCATGTGGCTAGTAGAAATTTCAAAACATTGGCATGTCAGATGGAATAAAAAATCTGCATTAAGGAAGTCTGTAACTACTGCCTTGAAATTACATTGGTTCTTCTTAGCAGAAAAAGATGTGGAGTTCTGTTTCTTTGCAGGCAGGATCTACCACTTTTGCTGGCTCAGGTGCTGTAGGAAAGAGGAATCAACTGTGGAGAGGCAGAGCAAGCTGCTGCAAGACACAAGGTGGTAGTAGGCTTTGCCAAAACCCAGTTACTTTAAAGTGATTTAATAGGTTAGCATCAATTTATTGGAAAATTCAAATTGGCAGAGATGTTTCACAAAGAAGAAAATATCACACAGCTTATCACCAACCACAGCTACTGTAATTCCATTGCAACTGTAAATAATTCCTAACCAGAATCTTACATTTCCCATTCATGTTTTTATTTCATGCATGACAATCCATTCTGTAAGCCTACAACTATGAAAGGCATTATTTTGTTTGTGTGGCAGTAACAATTGCCTCAATTAGGCCTCTACGTCAGTGCACGCAAAAATACCTGGCCAAACCATAAATGAACTACCCTGGCTGCCAGAAAGAGCACAGCTGCCGTAGTGCAGCACTCTGTGCACTTTAATTAGATGTGTTGAAGCAGAGCATGGGAGCTGTTTGGATAGGAAAGGTTCATCAGGTGAGTGGGAGGCATTGCTGACTCCTGACTTGGCCATTACATACATGTTTTCCCTTTTAACCTTCTCTACAATTGTCCACTAGTATGAATGGTCTTGATCCCAAGCATGCAAAGCAACCATCCAGCATGTCTGAAGTGTAATTAAACTGTCTTCTCCCAGGTATCCTATAGAAGAGTAACTACAAAGATGATAGTCACCAGAGATTAAGTTTGATTGAGAAATCTCACTGATAGAGGTAATAACGCTGAACACCCTCCACACAGATACATCCTTTTTTGTTTCCCCAGAGAGATCTGCAGGAGTCTTTTATATCATCTCCTGAACCGCCATGTGAAAAAGGAAAACTTTTAAATTCAGGTCATCCAGATCAGTGGCAATTAACTGTGATCCTCTCCTGTCAGTCCTGCCTTTTGCTCCTGTAAACAGTAAGTGCCCACACACTAACTGGAAAAATTCAGTCTAAAACAACGGCTTCTGACCAGCTTTGGAGTCACACAGAAGAGCTAAGTGAATTCAATTCCATTCTGATCTTAGTGTGACCAAGTGCCCCAAACCACTTAGTTCCCTCTCTGCTGGAAACCACCGCTAGTGAAAATAGGAATAATGACAATCTGTTACCTTTTGGTGATTATATGAAGACAAGTATGTTTTTAAATAAGAGGTTTCTCAAGACTTTTGTCATTGATGAGATGCAAATGCCCTGTAAATATTGCTTTGTAAGTACTAAAATAATTTTGCTATTAGAAGTATATTTTTCTTCAGTAGCTGTATTTCTGACAAGAACTTGGATTATTCTTTCCCATCTTTGTGAATACTTTTCATAACTAAACCCAGTAAGTATTATTGTGGTCCAACCTTCTAAGTGACCGTGTGTGTTCTGCACCCCTCCCACACTTTCCTGAAGCTTCAGGAATTTCCCTGACTTATATGGACTTAAGTCCAATGATACAAGAGCTGTTAATGACTCCAAAACAGTCACAGGGCTCTTTGTGTATTTCAAACCCTCTATCTGTTCATGGCTGCAAGAACTCTGCAAGTACAAGCATGAATGACTCAGCCTGCGGTGCTCATACCAGCACTGTTTGGGACCCATGAAAGAGAGGAACTCTTGAACTGCCAACTAAACTTGTTGGCAGACTGAAAACATTCCAGTGAAGATCTGAAAGGAAGAGGGAAATTTGCCATAACATGCTATCAAAGATTTCCTAGAGCACCTCAAGGTAATGGAATGCGAAAAGTGGGGTATGATTCCACTCTCGGAGAATCTCTTCCCCAGAGGAGAATCATACCCAGTGATGATTGCAGTGCCAAATCCACATCAATAGCAGTGCCAGTGGGGATTTGGGGTTGTAGACATAGATGGTTATCATTACTGCAGTGTGGATACTCCCACATCAGCTTACTGCATTTATATGAGGTCAGTGGATTTACCTGCGAGATCCAGAGTGTATTTACAGGTAAATAGTGACATATTATGATATCCACTCTAGTTCAAATACATTTGAAGATGTGGTGGCCTATTAATAATAACTTATAGCCAGAAAGGGAATTGATTATTACCCAGTAATTTCATGATGTTTTACTTCCTTAGCTCTGCAGTAAACCTAAATAATTTAACTGGAGTAGAGATTTCACAAAAAACCCGTTGAATTCTAAATTACATTGAATTAGTGTTTACCAGCCAGTGCATTGCTTGGTAAATATGTGTTTAGCATCCTAAGCAATGCTGCGAGTGCAAATTAAAGCAGTCTATTGTGCTTATCACTAAGGTAATTTCTTGCAAGATCCTTAGATACATTTCCTGGCAGGACCCCGGAAGACAGATACATAGTGAATTAACAGCTGTTTGTCTGCTGTAGTTTGTGTGTGGCCATAGCCTTTATTTACCATACACTGTCTAGATCTGTATTGGTTTATTGATTTCCTTGTGAGGAGATTGTTTTTATCGCTGGAGTGAGCATTTTATAGGTAGTCATGAATTTTCCTTCACTGCTCCCTGTGAGACAAGAAGGTATTACTACTTTCAGGTTACAAATAAAAAAATTGAAACAAGGGAGAATAAACACCACAACACAAATGTGTTAGTGAATCTGAGCTTACATGCTCAGTTTTCAAGATTGAGCATTTAATATTTTATTGTGCAAGATATATTCTATGTAAATTATGTACATTTTGAAATCTTGAGAGAGTTGTATGTAAATATTATTGTGGAAAATTTCCTGAAAGGCATTTTCAGGGTCATTAAATCCTTGTAATTGCAAGCATGCCATACAATCTGATTCATAAACTGACTGAATTTTTCTAAAACTAGTTAGGTATTTTGCTCTTATTACTGTACTAAAAAAATTGCCTCAGAGTATGGTTGCTGGGACAGTTAAGAATTATCTTGTAGCTTCTAAACTCAATTTCATACCCATTTGCTAATATACTAGCAGTGACCACTGCTTCCATTAAAGAATTCTTTTTGTTCCCGGTGTTTAACAATCCACGTTTGTTTTGCTACAGTAAACCAGATAAGAATGAAACATATCAAATTGACCGAAGGCTAACTAAATTTCAAATAAAAGTGTCCAGCCAAAGGTGTACTGCAGTTTAACAATCCATTCAGACCTTGGTTAACGTTGGATAAATTGCTGTGACATAGCTTGTGTAGACAAAACAAATTTTAAGGGAATAACTGACTAATATTCACCCATGTAATCTTCATGCAATCCTCATGCTTTGCCTATGATTTACACCAGCAAGTTTAGGCAACTGCAGAATGGAAGGAATCAGGAAGCTGGCATTAAATGCCAGTTCTGGAGGTCAGTTATATGTTGTCATATATATATATTGTCACTCAGTGTGGTTTGGCATTGTGTGTATTAGGAACTTCCTTCCTGAAAGCCACTAAGATCATGAGACTTTTGTTCTAGAGGTTTTTATTCTGTTTTCCATTCTGCAGAAAGTAATTATCAGCTGAAATTTAACAAGGATTTGGAAAGTCTTTCACTTTTAAGAGGCTCTGAATTAATAAGACAAGCAGAAAATAATTTTAAATGAGATACTGTCTGCTTGCTGCATCAGGAATTCACCTCTTATCCTGACATTTTTACTTTATCCAATAGGGAAGCTGAGTTGGTAATCTGTGGGGATCTTCTTGCAATCCATATTCACTCCCCATGAATTAACACAGGCCCATTGAAAAAGACACGGAACTAACCCTGAAAAAAAGGGAACACCATGTAATGCTGATACTTGTGGACTGATGGAAAAGTGTGTATAATTGGAAAGTAGTTCTAGTTAAGTGGAATTTCACATAGGCAGACTGATGCACTTGGAAAATTGCTTTATTCCTTCTTTTTTGTTTACTCTGACGTTGCAATTTCCCATGGCTAATCTTCAACCTTTCTGCAGCTGTAAACTTGTCATTAGCTGGTTTACACTGTTACAGTTTCATTGTGTGTCAAAACAGTTCTCACATGCAGTTATGTACTATGTTCCTTCCTCTTCATTGTATATATAAGCAAGTTGACTTGTTGAATTTACCTGGTCCACAACTAACCTCAATTCTACACTTTCTTTTTGTCAAATCACTTTATCAGCTAACAAAAGGATTCAAGTCTGTGATATCAAATGAAATATTTAGTAACTGTTGCTTTTTTCTCTGTCTTTGCTTGTATAAAGTTATTGTCTGGGTTATAATATTTTTCAAGTGTTTTTTCCTATTAAATTTTTCTACAGTTTTTCTAATACAATTTCTGCTGGACAACACCTCCAACCTGCCAAGCAAATTTTGTCAATATTCTAACTTAGCTACTTATGCCACAATTACTATATCCATTTCTTGAATAAATAAAAATATTACAGCAGATGGACATGAAGATATCATTTAGACATTTTGATTCTCTCAGGTATTTTTCACAAGTAAAAATCCAAGGCTGATTTCCCATAAAATGGGTAATTTAAGTTTAGGAAACCCAGTATCAGATTAAAAGTGTCCACAGGACACCACACTGAAAAAAATCTAATTTTTATGGTTCATGTATATTTAAACATTTTTGAAGGTGAAACTTTGCCCCAGCAGACATTATATCTGATCATTTCACCATCTAGAGCCAGTGTAAACCAAGATAAAGCATAAACAAAGATAGAGCAAGACTGAGACAAAGCACAAGTACAGCTTTAGCTAACTTGGAGGGAATGTTACCACATAGGTGTTTCTGTTTCACTGGGTGAGCCCAGTGCATCACAGATCCAAGATGAATTAATGAAAAGCCATACCCATGGTAAAGACAAGAGATTTATACTTTCACAGGTATTGCAGGTCAAGTTCAAATTTAGAAGAAAGCTTAGGGTTTACTTGTAACCTGCACTATGCAACAATATTAAACCAACTGCTCCTTGCTAGAACTTTATGTCATATATCCTGTCGTAAATAACATAAGGAAAAAACATGTCCTGTTTTTTCAAATGAGCAATTTATATTTTCTCCTTATTTTGCCCCTAAAAGTAGAAGAACTATTTAAGGAAAACTAGGAAAATTAACATAATTGTAAATTTTCTGTTTTAAGTTCCTCAGTATTTCTCTAGAAATATTCTCCAAATTGTGAAATGAAAATTTTTTACTTCATTCTTTATTGTGTCACCCGGAAGAACATAGCAGGTCATGTCTTCACAATGCAAACAAATTTTCTGGAGTTCTTCTCTAGAATTTGCTCCAGAGTAACTCTAAATCAAAGCAAATGTCAGCTACTTTACTGAAAATTAAAAATACCTCTCCCGATGTAGTAGCATCAACCCATTCAAAACTTGGTGTGAGCAAAATAGTAATCAAAATACCATTTTCACCCACATAATAAGATTCATTATTGTGTTCATTATTCCTATAGCAATTTTTACCATTCATTATTACAATACCAAACCCTATTTGTATGTAGCATTTTCCTATGTACAAAACTCTTGCACTTGTGTATGAACTTGAGAGCTTCCAGACTTTTTCAGATAGCTGATAATGTTTTCTGGAAAATTAGATATTTTTTTTTTGTACTGAGAGAAATTACACATAGGCAAGCCGAGAAGATTATATTGGTACAGCGTCTTATTCGTCAGCAATTAAGCCATGAGAAAATTTCTATTGCAAAAAAGTGCCTCTCTTCTTTTTGTGTCTTTATTAATTTGGGACACTTTCAAGGAAACAATAAAAAAAATAGGGGGCGAGAGGGGATTACAGTAATATGATTCAAAGCACAATTTGTCTCAGGAGTCATGGAAGTCATGGGTCATATCGTCATACAACTGCAGCAAGAGTTAGCAAAGTTTGAAAAACTGGTAAATATGCAGAAGCTGTCCAGGGCACTGACAACTGCTTCTAAAAATCTAGTTTTCAAATTAATACTTGAATAGTCAGTTAGCTTCAAGAGAAATTGTCACTTTCGTAGTATTTGTTTTGATTTTTTTTGGAGAAGCCTATTAAATTGTTATTTCCCATGGAAAAGACAAGAGCAATAGGAAGTAGAGATGTGAAAAGCTGCTCCGTAGCGTATTATTTAGAGACCATGAAAAAGTCCAGAAAATCTGGTTAATACAATCTGCTGCCAAGCTGGACACAGACTGACAAGACTGAGAAAGACTTAAAAATCACAAGGCTATTTTGTGAGGAATTCCTGGGAGAAAGTAGATTGTATCTACCCTGGAAGAGGTTTAGTCAAAAAGCACTGCTGTGCCTCGCTATGGATGTAACTGTATAAACAAACTGCTTTTTCTTAGTCTGTCATAATTACCTTCTCTTTATATGCCCTTAGTTGAAATAACCTCTGTCAGCAGAAACAGAGTATTGCCTTTGTAACTTTTACCAAGTGCTCTTTTCATTTCATTTCAAAATATGATGTGATAAAAATGAAATTCATAGTAGCTGTAATAGTAGCTCTCAACCCAGAGTTATATAATACATACAGACCATGAAGTCCTTGTGTAGATGAGCTGTTTGTAGTGGGGTGTTTATTATTTTAGGAATACTTTCTCCCCACTGCTATTATGACGTGTTGGGACAACTTGCTATGCAACATATTCCAGCATCTACTAATTGTTATTTACTGCTAGGGTTAAGGGTCACCATAATCTACGTATGGCATTTTCTTTTCTGTTTTTTGATGTCCAAAGATTTTGGAAAAGCACCAACACATTCTTACCATTCATTATTAATACTGAAATCTTAAGGTTAGGCTTGGAGAAGCAAGGGAATATTTTGGCTTAGTTTTACTACATCTGCCCTGAAAGAGATTGCTAATTTTCTATTGTTGTCATTTTGAATTCCAGACATTACAATCACTAGAACATTGTGAGTAAAATTCCAGTCCTGATGTGTACCTGGTGTTCAGTTCACCTAGAATTTTTAAGCATGAAGAAAGGGACATGGAAGAATAGAAATGGGGACAATAGATTTTTCCTTATAAGATGGTATAAATAGAGAAGATAAAAATAAACTTTCTGCATGTTCCCTGAGGACGGGATAAGAAATAAAGGGTCTGAATTGTAGTAAGGAGAGTTAGAATATTCATAATGTTCTTGTGGCATGTAAGATGAAGACTCCTCCCTCTCCAACCGAAGAAGCTTAAGCAAAGAAGTGTGTCTGGTACTTCCATCTGGTACTTCCAATTATGCTTGGAGTGTTTCCAACAATAGCACTTCCTCCCTGAAGATCTTACAGTGCAGCAGAGCGCTTTTGAATGATCTCTTCAGTATGCTTTTGTCGGTGAAAGACAGTATAGACTTCAGTGTATAAACTGTGTGACACTAAGGTGGTGCTGAACCACAGGAATGTCCCTCAGAACTGTTCCTAGTTCTTCAGGGCAGTCTGTGGGAAGGACAGAACTGCTAGAGAAACCAACAAGATGATTTTGAAATATCAGTGATAAGTGAATTCAAGAACATTTAAGAACGTCCCTCTTATTACACCTCTTACTGGAAAAAGGAGACATGATAGAGACAAGCGTAAAACTGTGGACATGGACTGTATCCACAGTATATATGACACACTGTACTGCTCATGTCTCAGACAGTGAATAAACGAGTATTATATTTACTGAATAGGGACAGTGGGAAAAAACCAAAATTTCTCAAGGTTTTGTATGTTCAAAATTGACAAGTAAAATTATTTGAGAAACTGATATGTCATTTGGAAGGAATTGTGATTAAAGATTATGAAGGGTAAATAGGTGATATAGATGTTATGCACATCAGTGTCATGTTCATTCAGCCTCACTATGAACTACACTGGCTCATCAGAGTGTAAAAATTAAAGAGAGATAAATTATTTTCAATCTCTTTCAGCTGCAGCATATCACTATGACCATGATTATGGTTTAATAATTAAAGTGGTTCACTGATTGATATTCATATGTCAACCAGTTTCATCTAGGTATGGGCTACCAGAAGGGGTAGTTTTGTCTTACCCCTCAGTCCCAATTCGCAAAGGTCGCTTCTGTCAGAAGTGGTGCTCTGTTCATGGTGGAAATCTAACCCACAAAAAAGAATGAATGCAAAAATAAAATTACTTTTCATCCACATCAGCTGCAGCCCCAGGTGCCCTTGTGCTGGCATGAGGGTTGGGAAGAAGAAGCAGAGCTGGCACCTGGGACTCAGGGACTAGTGGGACCTCCCTTCTCCACAGCAACCCTCATTTAGCTCAGCATAATCTCAACTGCAGTCTCAGTGTTTCCGCTGCATTTAAAAAATGCATTTACTGTTCCCTTTGTGTTGGTAAAATATGCAGTTACTTATTTATTTCTATTGATATACCTGTTTAATAGTTCCCTGTGGGACACTTATACTGGTCCTTGTGTATTCTCCCCAGCTGGATATACTTACAGCAATGTAAAACACCATGCTACTATCTTACATACGCATTATATATATAACAATTATTATATATAATAGTATATAATTATAACTTTATTGTTATGATAAAATGTCTGTTACTATAATATTAATAAACTGTAGTTATTAAGTTATTTTCCAATGTTTTAAATATTGCCATTCTTCCAAAACCAAGGCAACAAATGAATTGATCTTAAAATGGGTTTAATTACTGTAGTTTAGCTTGTGGGTTATCTTTATAAGCAAATAAACCCCTCAAAAAGTCATCAGCAATGTGGATAAAATAATGTAGTGTTCACTCTACAGTTTTCTCTCCTAAATTTGCTTCTTTCTTTGCTGCTTTTAAATCCTTGCCTATGTACTTACTGTTCTGCAAGTTTCCCTCCCTGAATTTGTGGTTATTTGAAAGCTTAACTTCAAGGTGTGAGGTGGGCTGTTACTTCTGTGGTACAGAAGCATGAAAACCAGGTATTTTTAAAGGCTAAGACTTGAGGGCAGGTCCAAATAATGTCGTTCCAAACAAAGTCCAAATTGCCAAAGGCTGGTTTTATATCCTCTACTTCACTGCAGTTGAACATAAACTCTGAAACATGGATTTAGTTAACCCAGCTATGGTTTCCTAGGTAAGTCCGAATTTGCTCTTCATGGGCCAATAGGCTGAATCAAAAATATTAATTTTAAACTACACATAGGTGAAAAATGAAATTCTTTATTCCTCAGACTGGCGAAAAAAATAGCTGCTTTGAAAATGTTCACTGGGATAAGTGTCACATGGGATGGCAGTTTCCTGTCCTCTTCTATCTGTTCCTGTCTTCATGCATTACGTCTTTGCTCTCTTTTCCATTTTTTCACTGGTTTTATCCCTTTCATCTGAGAGGGACAATCACTACCTTTCTCTTTATTTCGTAAATTATTTCAAGTCTGGATCACCTTCGGATTTCTCGCTGGATTTAAATTATTTGGAGCAGACGCTCCCCCTGCTGCTCTATTTTGCAGTGCACAACACAGTATAGTCGAAGTGGGTACGTTTTCAGTTACCTAACAAGGAAAATTCTAGAGGAATAAAAGAAATTATTACTGAAAACAATTTTTTTTTAATTTGAAATTTCATCTACTCCTCATTTAAACAGCAGCTTTGAGTAATTTCTCCATAATAAAATTGACTAAATTTCCATGAAACATTTCTTAAAAGTCTAATCTACTAGCAGTAGCAAACCCTGACGAAAATGGGGGAAATATGGAAGTTTTCAGTCAGCAAAATCTGAAGTCGGTTCTTCCCCATGTTTCTTCTCCTGGACTCCCATGTGCCACATCATTCCTACAAGGCCACATGACTGTGAAGAAATTGTGCTGCAGACTTAACATCCTTGGGTTTTTCACAAAGACCTTCTGCCCCCAGTTGGGACCTGTAGCTGCTTTGGTATTCTTATGGCCCGGTGTTATACCTACATATGCATAACTGTTTGACTGTAAATTAGCCTTGTGATTTCAGCAAAATAAAGTCTGCCTACAGGTGTAACAGTCTCTGTGTAGTTTTGTGATCTGCTACGACTTGAACTCTTACAAGTTTTCTCATAAAAGCAACCACGGCAATTTTGCTTCTTTGCATTCACATTCAATCAATTCAACACATGGAAAGGTCACTGCTAATATAAAAACCTGTTCCATTAACCTCCTCCCATATCTGGCTAGGATTGAATTCACACTTTGATAAAGCATTAGAAAAATGAGCTCTTCACAGTAAACACCGTAGAAGCAGCATGGTCTTCCGCAGTCAGTGTTTCTCCTAACTCCCTCAATTTGATTTAGCATCAAAGACTTGGTGCCCGTTCTAAGTCTTGAGCTTCCTCTCTTGCCACCAAGGGCAAACTTAACCTGTTAAGAGTCAAAAAGCAAAGCTGCAAGACAGGCAGAATACAAAAATAGCTTAAGTGTTATTGCATACAAAAGCTTGTAAAACTGGAGGGGCAGTTCCGGCTCCATTCGCCTTCTCACCGAAGGTCGCGCAGAGCACACCACGGCCCCCAACCGCAGGGGCGAGCGGGACGCCGGCACTGGGACTCGAACCCGCGACTTGGGGAGGAGGAGGGCGGGCGTTTGCGCCCGCGCATGCGCACCGGCGGCGGGGCGGTCACGTGGTGGCCGTGCCGGGCCGGGAGATGGCGCGGCTGCTGGAGAAGCTCCCGCCGGGACGGGCGCTCGAGGTGGGCTCCCCGCCGCCCCGGGCGGCACAGGCGGGCG
>WBMY01031525.1:5836-28085 GCA_013397315.1 Donacobius atricapilla
GGCGGGCTGCGTTAGTAGAGCTGGAAGCCACAAACAGACTGTGTCTCTTGTGGAAAGTTACCAGAAGAATCAGGAGGGACTTGTCTCTCTCAAAAGACTGAATGAAAGACTATTTTATTAAGTGATGCTGACTTAAGGGTTCTGATGTTTTGTCCCTTTGCATTTGTTTTTCGTGGAAAAGAAGATTGTTGCTAGGGAGGAAGAGGGGTTGTTTTTGAGAGGGTTTCGTAGTTGGTTTTTGTTTGTTTACCTTTACTGTATGTTAATAAATCTAACTGTTTCTATTTTTGAATTGAACCTGTTTTGCTTTTCTTTTAATCCTATTCCACTAAAATGAAAATTAGGCGAATGTGATAACCACTACATATTTTTGTTGTTTCTGCCCGGTTGTTGAATTTTAACCCATTACAGGTGTCAACCTTCTCCCCCAATCCCTAAAAAGATACTATATAATGGAGTCAGACTTTCAAATAAAGTAGAATTTTAGTTCATGCCTTCTGATCAAAGAGTGAGTGTGTGTTTGTGTGTGTGTGACGTACTGCATCAAAATAACATCTGACCCTTGCAGCATTGCTAGGCAATGTCTGCTCTGGACTGAAGCACAGATGTCCATAAAGGGTCAGAAGAACACTCACATGTATTAATGAGATTATCTGTGGACTTCTGGCACGCCTGTGATTTGTGTTTTGGCTGAAACAGATGCACTAAAAGAAGAGTGAGTCTGTGTGTCTGTGTAACAAAGCCATATTAAGGAGCCTTTTAAAATCAGGTTTGAAGACATGTGGATAAGGAGCTACAGATTATTACAATTATAATGAAAGGGGAAAAAGCAAAAATAGCTCTACGTAAGGAAAAGAATTCATGTGCTGTGCTGGAACACACAGTTCCATCTCCTGTCTTTGCAGCATTTGTCTATGATGGATGGTGGGACTCAAAGTCCTCCATAAATTTGGGTGGCAAAGCTGCAGACACAATAAAAATTGCTGAATTTTACTGATCTTCACCCTTGAGTGGCTCCTTTCCAGTTCTTTCCTCATGGTTGCATTCTGTACGTGTCCACCTTAGCCGAGGCAAGAGATTTCTATGAGGATGAACAAAGGATACATTTTTCTGCACCTGTTGTGTTGATACATTCTCAGCATGGTCTGGGTGTTCAGTGGACAATGTTCCAAAAACACCTTCAGAAAATTTTGCTCATATTAGAAAAACTGATGTCACTCAGGATGATAAAGTAATACAAGAATTTTGTGTTTAATTTGTCACTGATTTTGTTTGCTGATGCCTTCTGATACCTGGAATTAATTGCATTTTCTGACTCCATCTTGAGATTTTACCACTTTCTTTCAGTTCTCTCACAAAAACAACCAGTATGTTTTCTTTTCTTCCTAGGGTTTTCTTTTTCCTGTTGATATTCGGCATTAATACACTTGGTTTTCTAACACCATTGCAAGAAAATCAAATTTATTTATTTATTTATTTATTTATTTGCATACATCATTCCCTTGGTATATGTGTGCATCCATTTATCTTCTGCCTTGCACATCTCATGGGCCTGTGATGGCTTCTGGCTTCTCCTCAGTGTAGACAGAGCTTGAAATGTTTCCAGGAAACTTCAAAGGAAAGATTAGCAATTGTACAGTTGGTGATTTTTAGGGGTTTACGCATGTAAAATGTGAATATCTTCTCATAAGGATGAATTCAGGAGTCTCTTTCACTGCACTACGACTCATCCCATCAACTTTCCAGTTCTGCTTCAAATCGAGGGTCAAGGGAAAACCTCCCACATGTCCTGATATAATCAGCACAGAGTTATTATTACCTTGCTGAAAACAGATCAGCCCAGACTTTCAAAAATCATGGGAGAAACTTCAGGAAGGTAATTCCAGCTGCAATAATTAAAGTTTAACCCTTACAAGGAGTCCCAAAGAAGTTACACAAATAACTGTACAGGCCTAACCACAGCAGGCTGTCAGGTCCATTTGTAATACTTGATAAAATCAATGCAGTTAAAGAGTAGGAAAGCAGAAGTTATAAATGTAGAATTCCAGTGAAATAGTTCCATGCATAATTGCTGCTCTATAAATGAACAATAGCATCTCATATTCTACCTTTTTTAATACAAGTCAGTGTCAGAAGTTGTGTTCTCTGGGCTTGCAAGGATGGAAATTGGATCTAAATTATGGATGTTTTCCACTGACCTGTATGGTAAATGATCAAGGATTAGAGAGGTCTCATACAATAGTCTTCTCTGCATATATATTTTAAGAGAGCTGTATGAATATTCAAAAATGATTGTTTCTCCCATTTCAAAGAATAAAAGAAATAGAGCTGTTCTGCTGTCTCTACGTAAAACATTTCTCCCAAGGTCAGAGGGAGAGGTCAGAGCCGAAATAAAAGTCACTCCTGAGAGCCATTTGCCACATGATCTTTTCTGTGTTTTGAAAGGTCAGAGTCTATGTGGGACAAATTTAATAAACTGATCTCAGAAGTATTGTATCCAATTTCAGAGGAAACATTCCAGAATGCCAGAATTGGGATTTTGCTACGCTGAAATACCAATTGGTTTGTGATGTTTTGTCTTATAATTATGAAGGTGGCTCAGCTCCAGCTGAACCAGTGATTGTTATGTCCCTTCTGAAAGAGAATAAAAAGGTTATCTAAAATGTCTGAATGCTGATATTAGAAATGGTTCAAAGTGGCAATTTGGATCTACTTTTCTGAACAGAACTTGACAAAAGAGTGAATGGTTCCGACAAGGAGCACAACACCATTAACCAGCTGCAGCAGAATCAGCACCTAAAGGACTCTGCACCTTTTGAGAAACACTAGATGGGCATTTCTGCTGCATGCAGAAAATGACCTGGGAAAGGCTGAGAGTCTCAGGTTCTTTCTGATGTTCCTTCTAAAATAAAGATCTTTCAAAAAGGAAAAGGAGGAACTGAGCTATAATGAAGGCAGTGTGCACAGAAATAGCCACCAATGGTTTTCATTTTAAGAATTGCTTTAAATATTTTTAGTTATATTTATAATATTGTTTATGTAGTTGTATAAGATCTCTTAAGAAAGATTACTTTTCATCCTTATATGTCTTACACATACAAGTGATTTTACACACCAGTATTACCTATGGATGCAATCCACTGACTCCGTGGGCACAGGCTGGACTGTAATTGTGGACATGGGTTATGGTGACAGAACAAAACACTCCGACCACTGGTGGATATTTCTTTTTTCAATACGTGGTAGCAGAATGAAGATGCTGTAGCTCTGCTGCACAGAGGCAAATCTCAGCTTCAGCCTTTGTGGCTGTAATCATTATTTCCTTCTTGCTGACTCTGCTTCACTATTGATCATGCCATGCATTTCAGCAGGGTGGCTTGTGATTTAAACTGGTAAATGTAATATAAGCCTGCATGAAGATTACAGCTGAATGCCATTTGTTTTGTATGAAATACAGTAATTTTTCTATTGCGTTTGCTTCTGGCAGCCCCAAGTTGGCTCAACCACTGGTTTTGTGTCTCTGCGTATCACAGATTGGTTTTTACCTTACAGGTATTTGTGGGCCTTTGTCACATGAGCCTCAGTGTGGATGATCCTGCTGCGGTGATACGAATAACAGTGAAGGAGATACTTGACATGAAGTTTCCTGTCCACGTCTGATTGAGTGTGTTCTACCAGGGGCCATCCAGTCCGAACCTCACCAGCTATTTGTGCAGTATCTAGTACAGATCCTTGGGGGGTGGGAAAATCAGAACAGAGCCAATATAGCCTCAGAGAAGGAGCAGTTGGAGCCTGCAGACAATATGGAGCATTACTTCAGAACAGCAAAGCTTGGGCTTGGGACTGAAACCTAAAGGTAACAACTGAAATTATTTTACTGTTGTTCTTTCACAGAAACTTCCCTGAGGCCCCAAACACTTTTTATTCCTTCCCCTGTGCCAGAAGCACCAATTCATTCCCACACAGGATTCAAATTCTGCAGCTGTTCCCTCAATAACTTTCACAATGCAGTTAGTTATTGCTAATACAAAAAATCTATAGCACACTATAAAGTGGAAATATAATACAATATATTTAGGGGCTGGGTACCTCTCTGAAGACTTAAGGAAGCCATACAGGAACTGTTCAGGATTTGTATGGCAAATTTAAAATTTCCTGATGGCAAAGCATCAACATAACTTGTTTTATGGTACCTTCTCCACGAAGGGAGCAACCTGACTTGGTGGGGGAAGGAAAATAAGAGACATAATATGGACTCAGTTTGCCCCTGGAGACCCACTGGGCTTTGCACTGCTCATGGTGGGAGGATTCTGCTGGATGCTCACCTGGGCTCCTCCTCAGCTCCTAGAGCAGCAGCATCTTTAGATCACCCTGAATATTCACATGGAAAACACAGAAGATGTGCAGTGTCTGTTACTTACTGTTACTTACTTACTGTTACTGAGCTTCAAAATTTCCTTTAACTACTACCAAACTGCTGCCTCACTGGGAACTTCAATAGACAGTCAGCCCCAGCTATGATGAAGTGTGACAGGTTCTCCGTTTTTGCCTGTAAAATTCTTAATGGTAGATAATCAGAAACTTCTTACTGAGAAACCTTCTGAAGTGTTACTTTCCATTTCAGTTATTTAAAGTCGGACTCTTCTTTCTCATTTAACTCTGGATTATGTAATTTACCCTGATGTAACACAGAACAGAACTTCAGTTAATGGAGAGTTGGAAAAAACATATATCTGCACCTACGAGTTATATTTCTAATTATTACAACAGCTCAGGGACCTGTTTTTTAAACAATTTCTTACATAACATATTGAAGTAATCTGACCCAAAGTACCTGGTACTGCCATTTATTTTCTATTTCTTAGACTGATGTCAATTCCAAAATCAAACCCAAGCATTTTTAGATTTTTTTTAAGGACATTAACTTGTGCCTATTTGTGCATCTTCTGTTGTCACATTGGGTTATAAGAAACACAGTGTTTGATAAAACATCACAAACTAATCACAAAATTTGTGACACAAAATTTGTGCTACCCTCAAAATGCAGCCTGTCTTCATTTACTAGTTAAAAGTTGTCTGCGTTTAGTGGGGTCATGGTTTCAGCCCAGACAGCACCACGCAGCTGCTCTGCCAGGAGCCCATTTTCCATGAGTTCCTTAAATGTCCTGGGCCCATCAGGCCATAAAAAAACCCACCACAAGTGGAAATAAAAGTTTTGACTCCAGAACCTTGATGTATTTGACAGTTTTTATGCCTGCTGTCAACCTGATTTTTTTTTTTTTGTTCCTTAATGAGTCCATATATTGTTGTCTATTGTTCTTCATCTTCCCGTAAGGCAAAAACAGAGGCAATTATAACTTAATAACATTCTCTGTGCTAAGAATGTGTGGTGACAGATAATGAAGTCCAATATCCCGATCTGATTACAAGTTGCTCTTTAGATGGGGGACAAACAACTACAAGATGGCAATGTCAGAGCAAGGAACACTTACACAATGAAATATTAATGAAAATACATTGCATTTATGTCTCAATGACATCTAAATGGGAATCAGTTATCAGATCTTGAGTGTTTGCTACAAATTTCTACTCTGCAAAAGAAAAAAAAAATTCAATGAACTTTAAAAATGTCAGCCAGCAGGGCTTTCAAATACATAATTTATTAGTTTGTTGGCTTTCTATAAATGGATAATAATAAACTCATAGCTAAAAGCAAGCTCATAAATGCTGAATCAAAAATGGGAAGAACACCATGAAATGATAGATGCAGAGCTGCATGGTGGTAATTTTCTTCTAAGGAGAAATTGTAGCTGTGCTGTTAAAGCTGTGAAACGAAACCTTGACAGAGCAATGTCTCTTTCCACGGGAAGGATCTGTGTCACTGTTTCTGTGTCGTTGCAGAAATGCAGGAGCAACAGTGCTGGAATCTCAGCTTAAGCTTGATGGACTTCCCTGAGCATTATATTTTCATAGCCTGCCTAGTTAGGCTCGCCTCTTTGATACACTCTCATACTTATTTATTTAAACATATGAAAAATAGACTGTTCTATTAATCAGGGGGCAGAATGAAGTCATTTCTCATGGAGAAGTTTTAGTCTTAATCAAAAATTGACCTATGTGTTTTATGTTAGAAAGGCATATATTATTGAATGGTATTAATAGAACCTTTAATGTTAAAATATTTGATACCAGCCAAAATTAGATTCTATTTAAAGCCAGGACTCTGGGCTGAATGACAATGAAAGCCTCTCATTTTTTGGTTTGATTTTAATAGCAGCCAGACTGGAGTTGAAAGGCTCTGTTCTGCTGCTCAGGCTCGTTGTGCTGCCTGACACTTCAGCCTCATCTCCATGGAGCACCATCTCCCTTGCTGGGTGCATTCTGCTAAACCAGGAGGTGAGACCTGACCTGGGCAGAGCAGTGAATGGAAGAAAGCTTCAAAGTGCTCAGGTCATGGGGACTGTTCAGTCTTTCATTTGGATAAATTTGTCTGAAGCTCTAAAATACCATTACAAGGCCCCTGCCACAGTGGGTTCGGATTGTGAGCTCGAGCTACAACTTCAGCAGAGCCCTGCTCAGGTTGGAGGGCTGGGAGCAGCCACACAGGCTCTGGATAGCTCCTGGGGAAGGACTCTTGGATTTGGGAGGGGGAGATTTCCAGCCTCATCTCTTCTGGACACAGTTTCAGTAAATGGCTTAGTCAGAGCCATGCTGGGACATTTTGGTATAGCAAGGGTTCAGTTAGAAAAGGTTAAGAAATCCTTTCTTCAAATGTTCATATTGCAGCATAACAAGAAAAAAAAAAAAAACCCTACAAAAAACAAACGCAAAAAACCCCCACCAAAACAACTAAATGTTTGGCACAGAACCATTTAGGTAAATTACAGTTATGTAGAATAAATCCAGGAAGTGTAAAACTAATTGATAATTAGATCAGTTTCTGCAGGTTTATATTTTAAAAACAATTAGATGTTAAAACGCTCAGACATTTAGTATTATAAAAAGGAACTGACTTAATTAAAGCTCTGTTATAACAATGATTTAATTGGATTTCTTTTCCATTCACATTAAAATCTTTTTCATAAGAATCAGCTCCAGCACTGTGGAATATTAATATGGGATATATTTTTATTCACACTACTTAGTTTCATGGTAGGCCTTATACCTGAAAAATAATGTTTAATTTAAGCATTAAACCCCTCCAACTTACTTATACTAGCTTTTTAAAAAATTATTCAAGTATCTAGCAGTGTGCTAAATAACTTACCTGTGGCCTAGCACCTGAATGACCCTGGATGGGAGAAGATGGTCTGCACAGGTTCCTTCCAACCTCAACATTTATGAGATTCTGTGACATCCCCTGCCCACCTGTAGGGCTGGATGATGTGATTCCTGGTGGTCCATGTGAAAGCCATGCAGCGCAAAGGAGAGCAAGCTGCCCAGAGGGGTGTTTCTAAGCTGAGCAGTCTTTTTGGAGCACCCTGCACACGGCACCCAGTGCTTTCTGAGCTTTTTGGGACCATTAACGGGCTGCAAAATAAATTCCTTAACTGCCTATTTTGCCTTGCAAAATGATGAATTGCCAAATACCTGTTTCTAACCTGGAGTCAGTAAGCTTGCAGGAGGCACCTCGATCCGCTTGTGCCCCATGATCCATTTGTTTCTAAGAGGAGGAGAGAACAGGGGTGTTTTTGTAGGGATCATCAGGCAGTTCCTCCTGCTCCCCAGCAGGATCCCCACGGATTCCCCACGCCTCCATTGGTTCCCCCAAACTGTCACACCCTGAACACAGCCAGGCTTAGGGGGATCTAGGCAACCGATAAAACAATAACCGTGGCTGGGAACAGCAGAGGTACAGTCAGACTTTGGAATCTAACCCATGAACTACATTTACGTTCAACAGGACCTTTCTCTATTAAAGCTCAACTCCACTGAGTTTGGGCTGGGTTTGTTTTTTGTTGTTTTTGTTTTTGGGTTTTTTTGCCTGGAAGAGGCAAGGCACACAATCAATCTTGTGCAAAACCCGTTAGTAGAACAGTGTTGTGAAACCAGCCATTCCTGGGATTTGCATGGTGCAGTGCCTTTGCTGAGCTTCAGCCAGTGGCTCTAAGATTCTGAACATTTAAATCCCATTAAAGAATTATCTCTGTGTAAGATGTTTTATGTGATAATATACACAACAACACGTCTTAGACTCCATTAGGTCTTTGCTCTTGTATAATGTAGATTGGCTCAATTAGTCTTTGCCAAATGACTCATTAAAATTAATTCCTGCAGGTGGACACATGACTAAATTTGAAACAAAATCTGCATAACTTTCCATGCAATGAAAGTATCCTGCAAAACAGAATTTACATCAGATAAAGTAATAACTCTTCTCTATAGTAGTATTTAGAATTGTAGAATCATATAATGGCCTTGGCTGGAAGGGACCCCGAAGATTACACAGTCCCACCCCTACCATGGGCAGGGACACCTTCCACTGTCCCAGGCTGCTCCCAGCCCTGTCCAGCCTGGCCTTGGGCACTGCCAGGGATCCAGGGGCAGTCACAGCTGCTCTGGGCACCCTGTGCCAGGACCTGCCCACCCTCACAGGGAGTAACTTCATCCTAACCTCTTAATCCTTCATCCTTAACCTACTGTCTTTCTGTTTAAAGTCATTTGCCAACCAATAATAATATTTCAGCTGTTTTAATGTGATTTATACATTTAAAAGTGCTGTGCAGCCTCTCAGGCTGGGACTATTTTATGTTTCAAAGATGTACAAAATGCGACAGCAACTGCTTCCAGTCTTCTCAGGAGAGGGAATGAGCAAGGAGAAGCTAGATCCATGATTTTAAGGAGTAACACATTGTGCGACACATTCCGTAATCTTAAAGATGCTTCATTCTTATATTGTGTCCCTTATTTTTCTTCCCCTAGCCCTCTGCCATCTGAACTTCAGCAGCAGGAACACTTCCCAACGCCTGACTAAAGGTTTTGGCTGCATCCCAACATTGCCCTGGGAGCACACACAATTGGGGGGCAAATTTCAGACTTTGAACACATTGTTGGGGATTTTTTACCATGGAGCACAATCTCATGTGCTCCAAGGGAAGGGGCAGGGACTGCAGCTTCTCCCAGGAGATGCCAGGGTTAGAGGGTATTCCTGGGAGCCCCTCCTCTAAATGGGAACGGGAGTCCATTCCTTTAAATGCAGGGAAGGTGTAGGAGCAGCTGCTCAGCTCTGCTCTGCAGGAGCCTGTGAAGGTGAGGGAGCAGTGAGGAAAGGTCAGCACAGCCTTTTTGTTTCTATGGATTAAATAGCTTTTCCTCACATATATATGAATCTATGGTGAATTCCCCTGCAGTAATTATTGACTGTGGTGTGGTACAGCTGTAGTTTTACTGCATCATTAGAGGAACTTCTTCCACTCTGGTGCTTCCAGAGACGTCTCCAGTCACGTCCCAGGATGCTTGTGATGTGCACTGGAAGACGCATAGTGTGATTCCTCATTTTCTTAGAGGGGAAATACTTTGCGTCTCTTGAATATTTTCATTCTCGTGTTACTTACAGGCAGCTCTGCATTCAGTGTTTAGTGGGGTTCTGCTTTGCGTGGGTGGAGAGCAGGAGGTGTTAATGGCACTCATCAGCAGTCCACGGGGCCTGGGGTGTGGGTGTGTCTGTACCTGTGGATAAACACCCACCCATCCAGCAGGAGCCACTCCAGGGAAGTGCAAGGAGCTCTTGGATGAGCTGTGGTGGCTCCTGGGTGGAGCACAGAGATGTTGGATGAGCGGAGAGTGGAGGGGAAAGGAGCAGCAGCAATGCACGGAAGGCTTTAGCTGGGATATATAGCGGTGACCTGTATTGGCTTTGCCTGAAATACACGAGCTCCATATCCCACTTCTGGCAGCAATGGCAGTGAATATTTAACACAAGTCACAACTTTTACACTTCCATGTTTCATATTCAATATATCTTTCTAAGTGTGTTATTCATCGTACCCAAAGTGATATAAACAAATCCTGCTCTGCAGGCTGCTGTTTACTCTCCAAGTGGCATTTTAAGAGCAAACCTTCCCTCCCTGACATAACGCAGTGACAAATTGCAGCTAATACTTCTACATCCACCAGGAAAGGAGCACAGCAGTGCTGGGGATTTATAAAGTAGGGAGCTGTGGAGCATATGTAACTGGCTGGCATTTTTAGTGCCTTGCCTTGATTTTGAGACAGCTTTGGTTAAACATAGCTTCTCTTCTTTGTCCTTGACTATTTAAAGAATTAATTTTTTTCCCCTGTTTGCTGTTTTTCTTTCTTAAGCCCAAGAAAATCTCCAAAGGTGTATTGGTAAAAAATTGACAACTTTATACAACCTCAAAGAACATGTTTAGGTAAGGGGGGGGAAGGAAGTGGGAAATATGAGCAGGAAGGAAGACAATAAAAGATATTTGATAGTACTCAGATATGTTTTTTTTCAAAAGCTATCAAAATCTCTATGTTAATATGAAACTTTTCACTCATTTGGCATTTTTTGTCTTCCTCTGAGACTGCCTTTCAAAGGCTTTGAAATGTGCTAATTTAATTTTTCTGTTGCTCCTCATCAAAATTGTTCTTCATTCCAGCATAATAGCAGCAGATACTAAAAAAAAAAAAAAATCATATTACAGAAAATCAAGAGAAATCATGAGTATTAGACAATTTTTGAAAGAGTTGAGTTCTACTCCTGCAGTCTTTCTGATCAGCCTGCTAATGTCAGCTAAGGAGGGCTCAGATAATAATCACTTTAAGGCTATCTGGGGACAGACATAGTACAGGAGCATCAAAATCTGACAAAGCAGAAGTAAATTTGCCTTGCTCTCTCGGCTTCCCCCAGCACCACTGGCTTGAGGCTTCCAACAATTAAGAGGGAATAACAAACTTTTAATGCTGTACTTATATTTCAAACCTGTCCACCCTCAGCAGCATGTGCTTCTTGTCCCTCAGAAACGCACAGATTAATGCCAGTGGGCATCCTGAGTGTTTGGGCAGAGCCTGGCTGTCAGTCTGAACCAGCCAGGAGGTCTGAGCAGGGCCTTTGAGATATTATATGTAATTTTGAGGATTTTCTTCCAATAGTTTGATATGGATAAAATCCAAAGTTTTGATAACTGGTATTATTCCTGCTGGAATCTCCTTATTGCATATATCCATAATGGATTGTGAGCATTGCTCTTCTTTCTCTGTCCTCAATGCTTGAAAGGTATTTGTTTTGGTTTCAGCCACTTAGAAAACAAAACTGAGTTAGTCTCCAGTTTGTGAATAATTTGTCATCCTGGATCTTAACTGATAAATATTTTGCTTTTCTGAACACCAGTGTTTACAGCTGGCACTGAATCAAGGTCTCAATCACAACCTCAGTGTCTCAGTCAAAGGTGGGATGATATCTGTGCTTCTCCTAGATACAAATACTTGTGCTGGTAGCTGTTTTTGTTGGTTTGGTTTTTTTGAAGGAAGAAAAAAAAAAAGAGCTTGGTAAACACCATCTGTCAAACTCCGTTTAAATTTTGTTGTTAGGTAAGTGCAAGTATCCTCAAGGATGATGTAGTCAATACTTCACTGTGGAAAGAATTAAAGAATACATCTTTTTCCAGTAGTTGTTGTGGTTTGGAGCATGTTAGTTATGAAGTGTCCATCACCCAGCCTTTCTGCCTGTGTGACACTGATGCCTTAAGTTTCAGCTTTCATGTTTTTCAGATTCTGTGTTGCCCAGGGTGCAGTTCTGAGCCTCACATTAAGTATTGGTGATACTCTTCACAGAGTAGGGAGACAAAACAAATCCTTCCTCAGATGGAGACCAAGGACAACTGTTACAAGTTTTCAGGCTCAAAGGCACAAACAAAGAAGGGCTGGAGGGAGGAACAAGAAGGATGAGACCTCCCACCCTGAAGCTGTAACTGGACAATTAAACCCCAATATGCAAATGGACCAAAACTTGTAAAAATGTTAGATCTCATGACCATTTGTCCATTTTGTGACCATTTTGAGTCCACCTTAGGTGTAGCCCTGGCCAGGCTCTTGTCCTACCCTGTCGCCCTGATTTTCAGTCTTCACTTCTGTTTCACAGTTTTTCATGGTTTGGGCTGTTTCTCACGCACAGGTGTTGTAAACAAAGGCAATGTTTTCATAAATTCAAGGAAAGTTTTCATTCCTGTTTTAGAGATATGGACAGCCGCCTTGATCAGTGGGATGGAGAGAAGGGTCAACCTTCTCCCCCAATCCCCGGCCTTTGTAGAAATGCTTTAAAATGGAGTCAGATCTTTGTAATAATACAGTTCATGCCTTCTCACCAAGGTGTGTGTGTGTGTGTGATGAACAGCATCACTACCCAAGGTGTACCCTAAAGGCCTTTCAATAAATCCCTACTTTATTCTCCAGCTCTGTCCAGTCTCTGTTTCCGGTCAGCCTTCCCAAGGCGTCAGCCCAGAATTAAGGTGGCTTTCTCGGCTTCTCTTTGTATGAGCTGGATATTACTGTCAGAAAAGGAACACTTCAAATTTGAAACTGTCCTGTGTTGTCCTGATAGGCAAACTCGTCTCCAAAGCTCTTTTTGCCTCCTTGACACAAAACAACAAAGAAAACCCATGGGAAATAGAAAGGAATAAAAAACAACAGAAGTGTTTCTTCTCATTAAAATTAACTTTTAGCTGAAGATATTGGGAAAAGGTAATTAAAACACGTCTCTGCTTATGATTCCTACCCAGATACAGCCTGTTTCAGCAATAAGCTTTTTTCATGTTTAACAAGCTATTTTTGGAGATAAGAATGATTATGAGTTTTCTCTGTTGATAGAAATTACAATTAAGTAGTGAAATTCTCTTCCAGTGAACAGTTACCTGCTTTGACTTGAAAGAGTTATTTTTCTTTCTTTTTTTCCCCCTTCCTTATTACTTAAAGGCAAGAAAGCTTTAGAAATCTGTGGGGTTTATCATTTATTTCTCCCCCTAGAAACAGTTCCTTTAATGATTCATTTGAAAACACTGAGTGGGTTTATCCAGTACTTTACAGTAAATGTGTTATATGAATGTCTATCAGGCTTTTATGCCTGGAAAACACTACATTGAATTAGGAGGAGACTTTGAATAGTCAAAGTGTGCTCTTAAACTTGTAGAAATGTTTCTTTCAAGGCTGAAAGCAAATAAGTGAATACATGACACAGAAAATAATTCTTCGTTGAATGAGGAAGTTACCCTTTCTCAGTATTTTTCCTGGATTAATTCTCGTTTAAATTTGCCCTAGTGAGTTTCTAGAAGCTTTATCCTCTTTTGGAAGCTTTTTTTTTTAGAAAGTTGCTAAACTGTATGTTAAAGGAAACTGAGATTTCTTGAGTGAAAGTTTTAAGAAGACCTTTTTGCAAATCAACAATAAAGAATGTGAAGAACTGTAAAGAAACTGACTTGTGGAATGATCTTTCCTTAGAAAGAAACATAAAAATTCATTGTTCCAATGGTGCTAACCTGTTTCCATCTCATGGAAATGACAGCAACTTATGAGGAAATCCCACTTTGATTTTGCAGTTCTAAATAACTTCATTTAAATTTTGCTGCTGTGACTCTATTATTTGAAAAAAACAAACATCAAGTGAAGAAAGAGGACATTGGAGGCATTTTATATCAAAATGGAAAAGGGCTGTGAGGGGAAATATGCAGAACTTAGGTGTTCCTCTGAACATTCCTAATTCATGGTTTTGTTCCAAGAAATACTTGATTTGATGGTCTGTGGATTATCAGCTGCTGATTTCCTTTCACACATCATTTTAACTTTGGCAGGATTGTCTAAAAAAACAGAAAATCAGGAATTGATGTGGAAACCAGACTAGAACTTTTGGTAATTGCTACTAAGGTGCAAAATATTTTACTTCAGAGCTCAGTGAGCAGGAATTAGCATCACAAAAGCAAATACCTGCATCATTTCTGTGAAACATAGAACCTGTTTTACTGGCACGATATTGATTGATGCAACTCACCGTGAATCCTTCCTGCTCAGGCCTATGAATATAGAAGCACTGCTAAAATCATGCTTAATCATTGGGTTCCACCTTAAAGCTTCTGGAAAGGCTTTATTATTTCAACAGGAATAAGAATGCAACTTTGCTGGTATCTAAAGAGTAAAAAAAAAAATAAAAACAAAACAAAACAAGCAAACAAAAACCCCAAACAAACAAACAAAACCCAAAAAAAACCCTCCCCAAACCCCACCAACAATAACAACAACAAAAAATCAACAAAAAAAAATAAAGCAGTCTAAAAAACTCAGGAAAAAAGAAAAAAGCCCTGAGAGCCTTTATATATGGGTTGGGTTTTTTTGGTTTTTTTTAAGAGCTGCTCAGAAGAGCGTTGTCAATTAAGCTGGAAACACAGCTCCTGTTGAAGCTGAATATCCTCCAGGTCATTGAAACCTTCCAGAGCTGTGCAGCACCCGCTGGCGCTGATTGCTCCTGAAGATGTTGGCTAAACAAAGCTGCACAAGGGAGCACTCTGACAGGAGGCAGTGGGAGCTCCCACTCAGGGCTCTAATGAGTGATTTATTTGTTCCCTTCTCCCTGGGCTCACCCATCATTACGTCTTCATTAAGTAATAATTGCCATTGATCGACAGGCTCGTGTATGGATGATGGTAAGAGAAACAGGGCTATTAAACCTCCACTGCCTAGAACAAGTGCATGCCACAGTCAGTAAGGCAGATTAATGAGCAGAATTAAACTAAGGACGGTTATATTATGGACCACTTCCTTCCTTTTCCTTTTATTTATGATTAGAGACAAGTGTAGGGCATTTTAGACATTCAGAAATAAGAGAAAAGCAATATGAAAGCCAACTTGAGCTATTCAAGTGCTTCTGACCCTCAACAGCAGCTGGTCACAACCTGTGCTAATAATTAAATTAGTTTGGTGGTTTTCAGATGGGTTTCATAAATAGAATGTAGATCAGTTGGAGTAAAGGACAAGAGGGTATCACAAATAAGATTCAAAGTCAAATCAGGCTTCTGATGGATCAGTTGTGGGTAAGACCCTGCATAAATAAATATTTGAAAGCTCTGAAAGGCCTAACCTTGTATCATCTGGGGACAGTGGCCTACTTGTGATAACTCAAATTCTGACTTTATTGTACTCATTGCAGCGTATAATTTTCAGAATCAGGGGTAAGAGTAAGAATAAAAATTTGGGATCTTCTCACTTGCTCAGTAGCATTCCATGAGAGGAGATTGCCAAAACCTTGACCAGAGCTGTGTCTCTGGAGTCAAGTGCTGTGCCTTTGAAAACACGTTTGAATTTTGGTCTTTTGGTGCCCTTAATTCTATACATTGAAGCATTTTTGCCTATGCTCTCAGGTAGGACCATAACAGCTCTTTAAAATCTTTCCTTTAGTAACTTTTTCCAGCTGGATGTTCGTGTCTGAATAGAATTATTAAAAATTTTCTCTCACCATCCTTGCATTTATTTCTGAATTATGGCATCATATATTCACTTTTCTTTGTCTTATTTTGCTTTGTTGTGTCTGCAAATCAGGTCAGCACTGCCATTATTACTGGGCCAAATGGTAGTGGCTGTCTAACAGACTTGATGGGTTTTGAGCACAGGTAATTTTTCCTTTTCACTGTGGTCTCAGGCCTCCTGCAATCAATCTTTTAATAAAAAATGAAATGCTTTTTGTTGATTTTTACAGACTGAAAGGTCAGGATAGCACTTAATGGGAACAAAAGACAGAGCTAAGTGGGAAACAGGAGAGGGTTAATTAAGTACGCTGATTGCAGGATTTTATAATTCTAAAAACCACTGTCCTGTGTTAGTGCCTTGAAAATGCAGCTTTAGTTATTATGCTGGGTAAGAAAACTACCTTAGGGTAGATTCTGCCAGTGCTCTGCCATTGATTGCTGCAGGAATCTGATACTGCAGTATTTCCTCTGCCACTGCTGCCAGGGCTGGCTCAGAATATCCACTGTAGCTGCTTGAAATTCAGCAGCAGTGGGAACTCAGGAGCAAAAGTTTCCAGTCTGCATCTCAATCCCACAGCAGCCTTGATGAAAAGATGGATAATTGCTTTTAAGTATGGCAAATAAAAAGAGCTGTTTAACTTGTTTGAGCATATTCCTGTTTATTTTTAATCACTTTAAAACCAAAGAGGCAAAACAATTAATATGTCCATGGTACTGCAGTTAGGAAAGGAGTTTAGCCGTGTCAGCCCTCCTGAATTTGTTTGAACTTGTCAGCTGAGGGTGATAAAAGATCAATATTATTTAAAATATCACGTGATGTGCTTCCTATCTTATGAAATATTATTCTTGGCTTACTGTGAGTTACAGCAATAGATCCTAACAGGGGAACATGATGGACTGGAATGGCCAAAAGAATAAAAAAAAATAATTTGGATACATTTCTTCCATCCTTAACTCTATTTAAAGAACAGATCCTATGTTTTCTTTAATGGATTCCAACCTGTGCTCACTGGGAAGGAATAGGAGGGATAACATTATTTGTAAATATCCAGGGATAAATTGGTTTCTAATCTGTTGTGGAAAACATGCATTTGCAATTAGCTATAAAATATTTGTCCTTGTCATGGCTATTATTGCAGTCTACAGTTTTCTAATATGAGAATAGGTATATTAAATTATGGATATTTAAAACTGGTAGCTTAATCATTTTTTAGAAAAATTCAAATCACATGCAGAAGCAGGGATGAGGAAAATAGCAGAATTTTCTGAGAGAAGGAAAATAGAATAAGATCTTCCTTGTGTATATGAATGTTAGAGAACAATATTTAAAGTTTCAGACAGCTACAGAGTTGCAATATTTTTTCAGAATTTGCCTTTATTAATTTAGAAACTAAACACTGGGAACTGAACTGGAGAAAAATTTCTACCTACATATTTTTTTTACCTATGATAATAATTATGAATACTAAAAATAAATGCCACCCAAATGCTGTTACTAGATTTGAGTGAGCAGAAGAAGCAATTTCTATTCTTTGATTTCCATTATCACATCTGCAACAGTTTATAAACTCAGCTTCTTTGGATTAAATTATTTATGAGCCTTTAATGAGCATGAGAAGGTAAAAATCCTCCCTTTGTTTTCACTGTCAATGAGGAAATTAAAATAATTTTGTAATGATTAGGTTTAGATTGACCTTTGCTAACAAACTTGCTTCTAAAACTGCCAAATCTCAAAACTTTTTTCCCTTTCCTGGAAACAACTTCACGTGCTGCTTAAGAGCACTGAAGGCCACTGCTGGAATCACCTCAGAAAAAAAGGAGATTTTTTTTTTAACTGTTTATTGTCCTGGGACAAGTCAGTATCTTCTCTGCAGATTTCTTTGCCCTCTATAGCAAATAATGAATTCCAAGGGCAAATAATGAATTCTTAGATGGGAATAACATAAGTTATTCCCATCTGGGACAGTGCTGCCCTTGAACTGTAGCAATACCTCATTTTCTCTGAAAGCCTTAAACAAAGGGCCCTAACGTAATACATCTTTTAATTTTGGCAGTTTGCTGGGAGGTTTTAATACAGAATGTTGTGTTAAAAATTCTTGAAATATCTTCTAAAACATATTTTACCTACTTTTTTGCCAGACTAGGAAAAAGCTGTGCATTTAATCATTACTTAGAAGGCATATTTCCTTTTTTTGTTTGCATATTTACTGTAAAAAGATCTAATCTATTTGGTTTTTACTTACTTTGGTTGTTACTCAATGATTGCCAATGTTAAGGTAAAAAATTCTTTAAGATTGGACTTTTTAGATGTTATCTTGAGAAGTATTAGGTGATCCTGAGCCTAAGTACTGATATTGTTGTTAGATAAGATTTTGGAGTGCCTTTGACCTAAATAGTATTTCATTTTCCTTTATAGATTTTTGGCATTCTCTCTGTAGTCAGTGGTACTGAGCCCACACAGGTGACTTGTTTCTTTATTTATGCTAAATAAAAGCAGATCCATATCCGTGATCTAGGGAGGTGGAAAGTCTTGGAACATTCAGGAAGAGATAGAAGCCTTTTTAAAGGCATATTTTAAATCCATTGTCATGCAATCATTAAAATAAATCTGATGTTCACACATCTAAGACCCAGAGTTAAAGGCTCCATCCCTGGAAGCTTCTCCTCTCCCTGTGCAGAGGATCAGCCCAGGAACTTTCCCAAGCAAAGGTTTATTTCCAAAAATGACTTAATTCAAGCGCTGGGCTGACTTTAGTTGTTGTCAGGGTATTTGCCTGCTTTTTACACTTCCCAGAGTGTCCAGAGAATAATACTAACTAAGCAGAATTTATGTGTTAGTGGCGTGAGCTGTGCTCTCTGTCTTCTGGATCACCAGAAATGTGCCAGCACTTTACATTTGTTGCTGCACTGCTTTTATTTTGAATTGCTTGTATTGAAGGCATGTGCATAAATATGATTATTCAAAACAAAACCCCTGAACTTTAGATGTTTTGGATCAAGCGTGATTTTATCTATTTCTGACACTGTTTCCTTGGTTACGTGGTATCAAAGTCAATTCATTTTAAACACAGATATGTTACTGCATATCCTTTAAAAAAAAATGTGTTAGCATGGTAAGTCCACTGAACCTTGCTGCAGCGTTTGTCAGAAAATGAGGTTACTCCTTGGTGATACTGTTATTATTCCATCTGGGAGAACGGAGAGGGGAAGTGCAGCCAGAAATGAGTGCAGCTCAGTTCCTTGGGCGCAGCAGTGTTGAGGATAATAAAGGTGGGAAGATATTGAGGGAACCAGACCAGAGCATCTCTGGCTGTGTGAGGGGCTTTGTTCTGCTGTCTCTGAAGGAGCTAGTCCGGCTCTTCCTCCTAAAATCTCCTCTGGGGAGGTGCTGAAGTGGCGCAGACTACTGACTGGAGGTGCTGTGTGCTCAAGCTGCAGAGCTGCTTTAAATTCTGAAACCAAGTTCTGCAGGGAGAGACAGAAATGCCGAAGCTCTCAACTAATGTAGACAGAAGAAAGCAGAATTATTTGGCAATATCTTCCATTGACAGGACTGTGGGTGACCTCCTGTGACAGGATAGCCTGGAAAAAGTCTGAACATGAGGAATCAGTGTAAAGCAGATCCTCTGGGGAGCTTGCAGTGCTTTTTTACAGGATTTGAAAAGTGCTTTTGTCCTTTCAGCCTGCACTGAATTATTGCTTTTCTACTATTTATACCCCAAAATATTACTATAACAATACCGTATGCATATAACCTTGTCTAGGATTTGATCTGTAATTGAGAATAGATTTTGTATTCGATTCATGTTTAATACAGAACCAAAATTTTTTATTTAAAGGAAAATGATTGGCTTCTCTTTATTTTGTGCTAGCAGCTCTTCCAGGAGTCTGAGGTCTATCATGTTATTCATTATTAGATGGTTCTTTGTACTCAAAACATTGAGAAAAAGGTTGGGCAGAATTTGTGGCTAGGAAAAAGAAACACAGAATTTCCTGTTTGTTTAATAAAAACATAAATTTTTAATACATGAATCCTTTCTGAAAGCCTGGCCAGCATTGTCACTGCCAGTCCAGTCCAACCTTTTTCTTCTTTTCTGTTTTCAGAAGAGAAAATTGATCTCACTGAGCTGGCAAAGGTGGTGCAAGGCTTGTCCTGAAGGATGCAAACCCCACATTTGTGAAGAAAAGTTGGTGATGGTGTTGACACGGCCACAGGTCACATGTTGCTATTTCAGGGTTTTATTGTATTTCTTTTCCTCTCCTCTCTCTTTCATATATTTTCATTTGTTATCATGCTCTCAGCAATGCATTAAAAAAAAATCATTCTCTAACTCAGAGGTAAAATTTAAACTTGACTTTACCATAGCAAGAGTAAGTGTCAGATGAGACGGTCGACCTCAGAATCTCCTATATTCAAAAACAAATTCTCATTTCACATCCTGCCAGGGAAGCAGACAGCTCCTTTGAAAGATCATTTTAATTCAATACATTCACTTTATAAGAATTGATTTTAATTTCACATATAAGTATGTCATTCGCTGATGCCAAAGCGCTAAGCTGTGGGGACTGTTTTCATGGAAACTAAGTTGTGGTTGATTTTTTTTTTTCTTTTTTTTTACCACCAAAGGAACACATTTTCTTATTTCATGGATGGAAAGATGAGCCATTGTATTCCAACTTTTAACTATAAGCTCCAAAGGCTCATCTATGGGTACATTCCAGTGCCTCTCTGAGAGAGTAACAGGAGAAAAGGATCTGGATTGTGTGAAGAGCTTCATCTACCCTATGGAAGGAAAGGGCATATTCCTCAAAAAATCCATAAACACTGGAAAAATCTTTTTTTTGTATCATTCTTGAGTCTGACTCAAGAAAGCTGAGGCAAGCAATAATACCCTTAGGAGGTAATTTGACTTAAATAACAAACATAAAGCAAAACCAGACTTCCCAGACTCAGACACTCCAGTTTGAGATCTGGAGACAACAACAGGCAAAGCCAAACCTAGGGAGGGATGAAGCTGTGAATGGGGCATCTGAACCCAGTGTTTGGGAAATATTCTCCAGAAGAGCCAGAACCTGGTACGGTCTCCAGGAGGAATGGGTCTGTCTGTCAGTGAGCTCCAGACACCGAAGGACAAGCTCACAGCTGCCCTCCAGTGAGAAATAAAACCACATTAAGTGCTGGGAGTGCCTGACATTTCCAGGATAGTTTACTGGAAGTGTTGTAAAAAACAAGCAAAGACCATTTCTGCAGATTCTCACATGCCCTTGTGTTTTTGGAATTGCTGCTGTGAAACAGCCAACACATTGTTTTATGCCATATTTTTAAGAATTTAGGTTAAACCTTTCTCATTCAAATGTGCATTTGTCCTGTATTTGGAGTGTTACATGTTCCTTAAAGTTATTGTTACTATTGAAGTTACCTGTATGACAGTTCTGCATATTTTTGTCCAATAATTTTTACATTGAAACACGGAGTTTGTCCCCTAAGTCTGTGCATGAATAAAAAGATATTTTAATTAGTGTAAGGTCAATTTAGCTTAATGTTTCTTCACTTAATATCTCTGTTAATAGTTACTGGGGGAAAAGAAGAGTGAAGAAAATGATGGATTAATAGGAAATAGTGAAAATTGGTTAATTATGAGCTGAGGCTTATGCTCTCTACTCCCTCCCCTCAGCAGAGAGGCATCCAGCTCTTCCATGCTCTTATTCCCTGGATGAGTTCAGCTCCTGCGTGCACAAGGTGCTGGTGCCAAGCTGAGTGGGCAGAAATTCCACAGGGCCATTAGAGAGAGCAGCTCCAACAGCACAGACCACACAGCCTCCTCTTCAGCTGCACATTTCAATCTGCCTCTTGTCCCTCTAATTTTAAATAAACTTTTAGAACCTTGTGTCTGACAGATTAACAGATAACGCCCCCTGTTTCTGGAGAAGGCAGGCAAAAAGTCTGAGAGAAACCTCACTGAAAATTCACCAATGCATGCCTTCTGTCCTAAGGATACTTTTTGGTCCAACTGAAATTTATGGATAAGAATTCATAATTCATGAATTTATTGGTAAGAGCATTAAAAGGCAAGAACGATTTTCATACGTCTTCAATAGCAAAAACTTCAATAGCAAAAATATCTGGTTGTGGAATTTTGGTCTCTTGGTTTTGTGCTGTGAATATCATTTGAACACCAACACAACCTCTGCCCAGAAGGAACTTTCAGAACCTTCCATGGTGTCTAGAGTGTGAAAGCCTGCTTGGAGAAGGCCCTTGTTTAGATGATGGAGCTCGACTGCAGTGATTAAAAACTGTTCTGAGATTGGGAATTTTGCCTCACAGATGGTGCTGATAAATGGCATCGTGAACCTGAAATTCCTCCAGACTTCCTCTGAGACCCTAAATAAATGCCAGCCATTTTTTCACCCTCCCAATGTCCAGCTGATGGTGAGGTCCGGGGGCTGCTTTACCTCTGTTAAGGAAATTGTTCCTTCACAACACACAAAACCTGTTTTGTTAGAGTTAGCACTCTTCTTGCTCCTTACCAGTGTATTTTCAAAAGATTTCTTGGAATGCTTCCAATCCTTCTCACCTTCTGCAGCTTTTCTGTGCTAGCATTTGTTTTTCTTGCTGCCTGAGTAGCATGCAGAGAGTTTTGCTCCCAGCATTGCCCTGCTGAAGTTCTCCAGTTGTCAGAGGAGGTTGAAGCCAGGGATGCTGCAGTGTCCAGCTGATTCCATTAAACCCCTCCTTACCAAACCCACAGGCTCTATAATCCTTATTAATGCTGAATTCCTGCAAAATTGCATTTCTT
>WBMY01031616.1:0-10671 GCA_013397315.1 Donacobius atricapilla
AACAAACAAACAAACAGAAAAACTCAAAAAACCCCCATGAAAATCTCCTTCTTGCAGAATGCTGCTGCATCTCCATTGGTTTCATCTTATGCTGGTCCCCAGCGCAGGCTACTCAGACACATTCTTGTCAGTTTTTTACCAACTTTGCAGCCTGGCAGAACTGGTAATGAAATAAACCTGCAAAATCACCTTTGTTCTAGATACTGGTGTTTCTTTTTTGCTCGAAAAGCAGCTAACACATGTACTTTCTGATCTCTGTCCCACAGCAATTGGAAAATATTTAACAATACTGTAGAACTAGAAAAACAAAACACGTGCCTCACAAACCTTCTCCTTTGTAAACTTTTACCCTTACAACCCTAATTCCAGCCTAGCACTGTACTGCTTTGGTCTCATTTTACTTTGGCACTTGTTCACTGGTTTGAAACAAGATCAAATGGGAAGAATCAAGTCTAATACTAATACAAGTAATACTAATGGCCATAAGTGCTTTCTGGAAGATGAATGTGAATCTCCCAGGTCATATTTACTCCTGTCACTGCTCTTTCTCCTCAGAGAGTGTCCTGATCAATCATGCATGTTTGCAGGGAATGCTCCTGACTCTCTGAATTCACAACAGAGAGCAAAGGACCAGGTTTCTTAAGGGACTTGCAAACAGAAACAGCATCTTACTGCAAACACATCTTGAAACAACAGGGCTCCCGTTTCCTGGCAGAGAAGAGACGGCTGACTGTCCCTGAGTCCCTTCTCTTTTCTATCAAGTGGGCAGCTGCTCCCCTGGTCCCTTCTGGCTCTGCTTCCCAAATGGGAAGGAGCATAGGAAAAGGGTTATGAAACATGTGCTTTATACTATCCCTATAGAGCCCCTAGAGAAATGCCTTCTGCCTGTCTCAGTCATGAAACATGACACTTAATCCCTGTGCATTCAGATCCAATTCTGCCATGCCTTCCTTCACCTCATGGAACAGTGGCATGTCCCCATGGATAAGCCTCTTAAGCACTTCCTGATATGTCTTGGGAATAGAGACAGAAAAGTCACTCCTGGAAGGCCAAGTAGGAACTAACCCATGACAACATGAACACAAACTCACTCAGGCCTTTAAAGTCAGTGGAAATGTGAGTCACCTTTTCTCTTTCCTTCACTATTTTAAGCATTGTTGCAAAGATGGTGCAGTTGATGTCCTTTTGGCAGTGCCATATCATTACTGAGTGGCAGTGGCCTCAACACATGAAAAGTGAGTTGCACATTAGGGAACAAGCTTTTCTCAGAGGGAACACCAGTGCTGGAAATGTTATGGAATCGTCATCTTTGAAGGAGCTAAGGCCAACCTTATCTACTCATGGACCTGTTTCAAGCAGGAGGTTGATCCCTAGATGCCCCTTTCAATTAAGATCTGCGATTATTTTTATCTCTTGTCAATAGCCATTCTGCCTTGCCATCTCTCTTTCTCATCCTCCATGGCACCCTTGCATCTTGGCTAGCATAGGCAACTACCTTGCTCCCAGTATATATCTTTGGGACTTGGGAGTTTCCTGGCTTGGGCTTTCTCACCACCTAACCATTCAGTTGACTTTTCTCCTATCCAGATTTCTGGAGGACTTACTCACCATACTAAAACTAGCACTTGTTTAATTTCTGGCATTTCTTCATTGTCTTGCACAACACTGATTTTTGACATTTTTTAGAATTCTTGACTCACTGTATTCCTGTAATCAGGCTTGCAGTAAAATGCTTAGCACACAGTACAATTTCCTTCCTTTCCTGCACCTTCCCCTGCCCTCTAGGGTCTTAGAGTTGTTGCCACAATGTTCTTCCACCACTGTCTCTCTTCTGGGACTTCAAAGTGAAGTGTGTCATATTTACCTATCTTGTTTCTCTCTGTCTTTGCTTGGGCCCTCCCAGTAGGGTTGTTTCAATTCTTGCCCTCCTCCTTACTGTGCAGTAGCTCAGAGTTTTGCAGTGTTTTTCTCAAATGATTCCCAGCCATGACTGCAATGAGATTTCTTCACAAACAACCAGTGGGGTGTCCATCCCTTACCCTCCTTCACAGCTTTGTCTCTGTCTGTATTCCTAAAGATTTTCAGTCTGAAGCTGGACTCCCAGTGTCCAATTCAATCACTAAGCTTGGTGTTTTATGCATTTGAAACTAAGGAGTCACAGAGAGGAAAATCAGACTCTCAATATCTGCTTAAATCCAGAAGCCAAAACCAAGTATTGTGTAACCTTTTTTTCAATTCACTTATTTTAAACAACAGAGCAGTTTCTGGTGTTATCTCCATAACACCAGAAAACCTTTGGAATCAGCAACTTGCTTTGCTATCCCATCAGTAGGTTATTGTGGTGCAACAACAGGCCTCAGATTTTAATTACATTGACCATTTGAAATATCTAAACCAGAAATGTTACAAGGTCAACAAAAAGGTCAAAATTTCATAAGATCTTTTGGGGATGTGGTAGAAAGGAACTTTGAGTAGGTGGAAGCAACCTGGATGTAGATAAAAAGGAAAGGGAAGGGCAAGCAGTACTATGTTCCTTGATTTAAAAATTGCTTAACACACCAACGCAGAACCTGACTGAGGACAAGACCTAAGTCTTCTCTCTCACAGGATTAAAGGTAAATATTTAAATCAATTTAAGTAAATTTTATGATGTTTTTAAAAAGCAATCTGTGCCATATGTGATCGTATGGATAAATAATAATATACCGGTGTTCTAATACATTATTCTTCCCTTGTGTTTTTGTAAATGTCAACCATTAGAGAAAATAATTCTCTAAGCCTAAGGAAAACTGCTAATTTGGGGCAGAATTATTCACAAGCAGGAAAGTTTTCTTTGGGCAGCGACTGCATTAAAAGTAAAATCTTCATTTTGATAAAAGGATTCCATTCTTGAGGTGAAGGCACAGCACTGCACGTTATCAGGCCAGAGACTCAGAGAAGTATTCATTACTGAAAACAGAAATTCCCATCCTGATGCTCTCCTGGGTGCTCTCTTGGCTCCAAGGAAAGAAAATCACTCTGTAGTACAGACTTGGTCCTGAGGGCATAATGACTGCCAGAAAGAATGTAGTTGTTTGGGAACCAAACACTTGATAAATACCTGCAGACTTCAGAGAGTGTGCCTCAATTTTTGTAGCTCCATTCCCTAAATACAAATATTAATACCACCACCACCAATATAAGCATTTCTGGTCTCTTGAGAGGTAAATTACATGAGACAGGTGCTACTGGGTAGCTATCTGAAAGTCTGAAGCACTCATAACCTCAAGGCATCTGGCAGTTTTTGGGGAAAATAAAATTGCTGGAACATACAGAAGGAGTGGTAGGTACATACTGTGAATAAGCTGCATCAGTCTAAATGGAAACAACAGCTTTGCTATTCATGAAACTGCTCAGAATATATCACTGGTCAGGAAAATCAAATGAGCCTAAAAATTATGCCTAACTCCTTTCACAGTATCAGCTGTCAGTTCTAAACAGATCCAAAACATAGTAGTGGGAAACTCAAACATGTTGTTAACCAATGTATTAAAAGTTCATATAAATTCCCCTGGGAAAGTTGCTTTGATAGATCGTTAGTTAAGGACAAAAAGGAAAAGATATACAGAGGTTAAAATCTGCACATCATTGAAAACCAAAGGCAGAAACAATCATAAAGAAAATTGCAGCTGTATAAAAGAAGAAAAAAAAATCTAAAAGAAATTTTTACTCCTAACAGGTGGCAAACAGTATCCATGTGGAAGATAAACATACAACTATGCTATTAGTTTTAATGACTTAAATGGATTCTCTTGCCCATGCAACATTTCTCACTAATGGGTACTGGGTATAGAATTTTCAGCATTCAGATAGTACAATTCTGTATGTTGTCTCTTTCCAGGTTGTAAAAATGGAAGTGGTCTCCACATCAGTTGGCAAGTTTACCATTGATCTTTTCAACAAGCTGAATGAGACCAACAAGGGAAAAAACATTTTCTTCTCTCCATGGAGCATATCAGCTGCTCTGGGTCTGACATGCCTGGGAGCAAAAGGAACTACAGCAAATGAGATGGCAGAGGTAGGTTGCTTTTGTACTATTCTTGTGGGGAGAACCATTTGGATTTGCACAAACACATTCCTATAGTTGAGAGAAACAGCTGTGGAAGGGCATTCTGCCTTGCAGCATGCAGATAGGAGCAGTATTGGTGGTCTGGGAGGGGGATGGCACTACTCGTTATTCCATGGAATTTATTGTCACTACAGCTTAGCGTCCCTTTGGTTAGTCACCTAAGCGGCAGATAGCACAGTGAGTTATCGCAAGGAGAGAAACATGACAACCATTTGATCACCATTGGACTTTAAGTCTCACAAGGCCCTTTATGCCTATTTCTCATCTTTGGAAACTCTGCTTGCAGGTCCTTCATTTCACCCTGGGAGCAGGAGCTGAAGCCTCTTCTTCTGTGACCAGACCTTCTCGGGGGAGACCAAAGAGAAGAAAATTGGTATCTGTTAGAACAGAAATTCCATGATAAAGAACTTCCAGAATCAAAATGTCCAGAGACAGCTTTAGGAGTCCAGTATTTATTCTCTGCACCCCTCTTTAAAGTACAAACCCCAACCACACTTCACAACAGGTTGAAGTTCAGTTCCTTTCACTCACTCAGACTCTCAGAAGCATGAAAGGATGAGTTACTGGGATAGTCTGGAAGGTCTGTTACATGGCAATTCAGTTAATCCAGTCACGAACAGAGCCCTGCAAATTGCAGTGATGGTAAACTTGGGAAAATAAAAAAGTAAGGAAGAGGAACCCAAATTCCTCTCCTATATACATCTCTTAGCATGTTTTGAAAGCTTCATGCAAAAATGAAAATGCTGAATGTTCGGTTTCTTTTTCCAAGGACCCTGAGAACAAGCAAGCTGCAGATATCCATTCTGGCTTCAAGAAGCTTCTGACTGCCATCAACAAACCCAGAAGTACCTACTCCCTGAAAAGTGCCAACCGCATTTACGTGGAAAAAAACCTCCTATTATTGCCTGTAAGTTAAATCTTAGAGAAGAGTAAAAAAAGGTACAAAAATTATTTCTCTTTTAAATTACTTGCCATTAATAGAACAGATTGGAAGCTGACCTTGAATACTGCAAATAGGAGCTCTGGACTCCATTGATAACCTTAAGTGGAAATACCAGTCAGTCTGCTCAGAGAATTTAAGGACGTATTGCCCTTTGGCTGTATTATAGGGTTTCCTTCCCATGCAATGTGCCTTTAGTATTCAAATCCCCAATATATAGAATTGTAAATAAGAAATTAAAATAAGCATATCCATAGGATGCTCACAGACTTCTTCGCTTCTCCAGATAAATCTTGGAACAAAAGATGTGAAATTTCTCTTCTTTGGTTATTTCTTAATTGTCAACCCACAGTCCAGCAGAAAGTAACAAGCAAGATCCTGCAGTCCTCTAGATCCAAGGCTCTATCAAGTATAAGAGCTAACAGTTTCCTTTTGGGACTAAAAAATAGTATATTTCTCTAGTGCAAAACTTTTTTCTCACTTTTTGTTATTTTTCAGACATACATACAGCTCAGTAAGAGCTACTACAAAGCAGAGCCACAGATGGTTAACTTTAAGACAGCACCAGAACAGTCAGGAAAGGAAATCAACACTTGGGTTGAAAAACAAACTGAGGGTAAGCTGGGCTCAACCCCAACATCTTTGCTCTTCCACAAAGTCAGTCTGCCATTTCCTTTGGGCAGGTGCCATTGCTTCCCCAGGTGCTACTGCAGCAGCCAGGTCCTGCTTTCTGATGTGGATGTGAGCAGTGAGCAGAGATGTGGTGGGAGGACAGAGAAAGGCAGCAGACTTAAGCAGCTTCAAAGACCTGATCTGGACCTCAGTGAGCTCCCTGAGGAGATTCCCATTGACTCCGCTGTTCTTTGCAGCGGCTGGTCCTCAGGCACAACTGTGCCCTGGTGCTGCACCCAGGCACCACTTGCAGAGCAGACAGAGGGTGAGACACCTCTGCCTACCAGCATGCTCCAGGGCAGGAGGGGGTACCTGCCTTGCTGCACCACCCTGCACTGGGCAGAGGGACTCCTCCTTCGGCCTGGCATAACCCGCTAGTGAGGCTTTCTGCTTCTAGCTGCTTGCCACGAAGCTGAGACATTTTTGGAGGAAGGAGTAAATCCCTGTCAGAGCCAGGACAGGTCAACAAACAGCTTTGGAGACTGTAAAGAAATGAACCGATTTATGTCAGGAGAATATTTTAGGGAGCAGGGCACTGAGGCATAAACTTTTTACTAAGAAGCTGAACTGAAAGAAAAACTGATCCAAATGTCCTCACTGCACTATGCTGGAATGAAACCTGACTCTTGCTCTTTCAAAAGGCAAAATCAAGAATTTGCTGGGTCCACGAGATGTGACAAACTCCACAAAGCTGATCCTGATAAATGCCATTTACTTCAAGGCAGAATGGGAAGTGAAATTTAAGGCAGAAGATACACAGCTGCAACCCTTCCGACTGAGCAAGGTAAGTTCCTCCTGTATACTTCTTACTGTAAACAACCTGGTCACAACAGCTATTGCTGAAATCTTTCCATTTCATAAGTCTTTTAGGTAGCCGTGTGGTAACTAGACTCTGTGAAAAGCTGTTTGCAGTAAAATCTGTCAGTGCTCAGCTCACTGAAACATTAGGACGTCCTCAGGTGAATGTTAGTGAGCTCCAGGTAACAGCTACTGTTTCCAAAATCACTACAGTCATTAAAAACCTTTCTGTAAAACAGTGCTAAGATTGACTAAATTGTAAAAACATGATTTTGAGAGTCCAGGCTTCATGTATGGCAACTACATGGCATGTCATGGATGAGTATAGTACCAGGCCTCTGTGCTGTGCAGCCAGGCTGGGCACAATCATTCCTGCTCAAATACAGCTGCAACAGGGTGCCCTGAACTGCTGCATGGCTGCATGAGGCTAGAAGCAATGTTAATGGCATGTATCCATCACAGAGATGTTAATGGATTCACAGTTAAAGACAAGAGCTCTGTGTAACTTCCACAAAGTGTACCTTCTGCCTTCTGACTAGCACGTACACATGGTCTGCTTCCTTGAACGAAGGGATATAGATGTTAATAGACGTTACATACTCCTGACAATGTGACTGCTTCCCAGAATCTCCTCTCATCATGAGCCCTTTTGCTCTGATACTAATGTTATCTTCTGTCAAGCAATCAGCTGGTCACATTTTATTACCAGCAAGAGACCACTGATAAGCTGCACAACACTCATCGTCTTAATCCACAACTGTTTTTCTGCCAGAGTGTTGTGAGGCCATAACCCACGCCTGCTCCATGCCCCTAATCCTTGCAGACATTTCTAACTCTCTTCCTCCTTCCTCCTCGGGCATGTTTTGGGGAGAAGAGGAAAATATCTCACTTCAGCCCTCAATAAAAGCTTTGGGACAGACACCAAGATAAGCAATGTTGTCCAGTCAAGTAAAGCTTTGGAAAATGCATGATAAATCACTGTTTTAAAAGCTTCTTATGAAATTTCCTCTCCCTGCACTGCACTGAGACATCATCACCCTTCCATTCAAGGAATGATTTCTTATTTATAAATAAATACTTTCCAGAACAAGACCAAGCCTGTAAAGATGATGCACATGAGAAAAACCTTTCCAGTCCTCATCATGGAAACAATGAATTTCAAAATGATTGAGCTGCCATATGTGAAACGTGAACTCAGTATGTTCATCCTCCTTCCTGATGACATCAAAGACAACACTACAGGTCTTGAACAGGTAAGAAAACATGCTACAACCATTTTGTATTACTGCTCAGTCATTACAAAAAAAGAAGGGCAGGCTGACAGTAATATCTCCCTTTCTGAGGACATGCTATCGTGATGTTTGACCTCCTCCAATAGCTGAATTAATTTTCTTTAGTACTTATCCCAAGAAAATTCTTCCATGCTGAGTGCCCTTAGTTTGGTAGGAACTGAAGACAGCCAACACTGCGCATAATCAGATGCTCAGCTCTTTAACAGCCCCCTCGACTGACACTCAATTTTACATGATCTCCCTTCCTTGCATGTTCAGGAGAGACACCACCACACAAGAAGTTACAGGTTCTTTCTGAGATGACACCTTTTCTCCACAGCCTGGAAGTTTATTTCTATATTGTTCTCACTCTTTTTCCCTCTCTCCCCTCCCACCATTTTTCTGCTCTGTGAAGAACTGGGATTTTGGTGAGACTGTGTTTGCTACAATAATGAGATCTGCTGCTGTAGTTTCTATAATTCCAAGATTGTTAAATTCTTGGAGTCTATACAATTCATTGCTTTCCTCTATTTGATCTGAGGTGAACCCTGGTGGCATAGTGCCCAGGACACAGAGTGGCAGTGAAAGACTTTGCCGGAAGCACTTTGTTTCAAAGCTGTCAAGGAAATATATGCAATAATATTAACACCTGTTTTTATAGAACTGGAGCAAACCATGTGCCACACAGCAATTTTATTCATATTAGGACTGAATTACAAGAGAGGAAAGAACTACCATGGGGGATGGCATCTGTTGAATGCCCTTCCCATCTCTCTTTTGCAATGAATTTGGAAAGGGTGCTGCTCAAAACTCTGCATCATTAATACTCAAATATTTGTTGCACACCTTGTCTCTGATGATCAGTAAAACCAATTTCTATTTCATGCTTTCAGCTAAACGTTAAATTTGCTATTTAAAATGTTTAATTCATTACATTGCCATAAAATTGATTAATTCATAGTTAATTATTGCTTTTCCCTGCAAACACCAAATTCCTTCTCTTTCTTAAATGATAGCTGGAAAGAGAACTGACGTATGAGAAGCTGTCTGAATGGACTGATTCTAAGAAGATGACCGAGACTCTTGTGGATCTGTACCTACCTAAATTCAAAATGGAAGAGAGATATGACCTCAGTGATAATCTCATCAAGATGGGAATGCGCAGTGCCTTCAGCATCAATGCTGATTTCAGTGGAATGACTGAGAAGGATAAAGTGATGATCTCCAAAGTTTTTCACAAGTCTTTTGTTGCAGTTGATGAGAAGGGCACTGAGGCAGCTGCTGCTACTGCTGTGATTACAGAACTAACAGCTACACATGTCAGCCATTTTCTGATATTTAGGGTTGACCACCCTTTCTTCTTCTTCATCAGACACAACAAGTCCAAGAGCATCCTCTTTTTTGGTAGATTCTGCTCACCTCTAGAATGAATTATTGCTTGCTCTCAGACAGCAATCAAGGTTCACTGTTCAATGGAAAAAAGTGAACTTCAGTGCTAAAATCTCAGCAGTAAGCCATGTAGCCACCTGTACTGAAAGTGCCTGCTTTTTTTCCTTCCACCCAATGCCCCTCAAAGAAGGAAGCATCCAGAAACTATCCTGAGCCACTGAAGAACACCCCTCTACTGCTTCTTTCTATTGTCCTAAAGAGACAGTCCTAAATAGAAAAGAAAGTGCAGAATTTTGCTCCCTTTTATCAAATCTGCTCTTCTGGCTTTGCTGTTTAAAAATCAGGTGGAATCGTAAAAGCTCTCTGTACACAGACCATCATCTAGCCCTATGTCAAATGCTGACTTCAAGGGAAAGATAGCTCGTTCTCTTGACTCTCACAGAGAGGAAAAAGAACCCCAAAAAGAAATATCTGTATGCTCTCTTTTCCCTTCTTTTCCCAGAAACCTGTGTTTGTACTAAAATATTATTTCATAACCTTAATTTTAAATTTCAGTGACTGCTGGAAACTAACAAAATTTAATACAAATCCAGAATAATCTCAGCGTGCCCCTTACCATCCCCTGTCTCACCACATGTATATAGGCACATTCATTCTCTCCTGCTTTTTCAGTTTCTTGAAAAAGTAAGGCTGTGAGGGAAAATTGTCCAACCCTTCATATTAAATTGCTGACTTCTAATCATGTTGCATTTTTTCCTCATTTTTCTAAATTTTGTAGTTTAAGGTTGCTGAGATTTCCAACCAGCAAAAATGCTAAGAAAACTATTAGCAACGTGCCTTCTTGCCACCTTTTATTGATATGTAATCTAAACCTGTTAGAATTTAAATCTGCTTCCTCTTTAATTTTACTTAACTATACCTGTTTCCTGGTTAATACATGCAAAGCTTCCTTGCCATCTGTAACATTGACCAATGCTTGATTTGTAATTTATGAGTATGACTGATTTATGAGTATGCTTGATTTGTAATTTATGAATATCTTTGCATTTCAGCAAAGGTATTCATGATATTGACAGAAATACCAGTGAAATTTTGATTTTGATTGATGCTTTACTAATTATTTTACCATGAGCTCCATTTAATAAAATAAATAAACTTGAAGTTGTGCATGTGTATTCAAGACACTGAGTTACTTGGTTCTCTAATAGCATCCTGCTATCTGCACAGCTGTAGCATGTTCCCATTTTTGCCATTCCAAATCAACCACCACACCATCCCAATTGACAAATCTGAGAAACTTTAACACACTGTTATTCTGCATGCCATCCTAGGCATTTACAAACATACCTTTCACAACACACTAGAAATAAGAAGTCTGACCAGAGGCTATGGCCTGGAACAGCGCCTTCCAAATATCCCTTTTGACTATGTTCAAGAGTGAACAAGCAGTGAGAAAAAAATGAACCTTCCCTCTTGCCTGTGTACAATAGCAA
>WBMY01031617.1:9828-20647 GCA_013397315.1 Donacobius atricapilla
TGTCAGCAGAGAAAGAAGCTTTATTTACAATCCCAACAGTTTCTTTTAGAACACGCTGTGTAAAAAGGTCTGTTATTGCTCCATGGCACTGACACTGCTCTCCATTGGGTCAGGAATAGGAAACAACCCCTGGGACAGTTGTTCTGGCAAAGGGAACACTGTTTGCTGAGCCTGTGCTGAGAAACGCAGAGAGATGGTTTGGAAAGAGAAACTGTTGGCAGCTTTCCCTTGGGGAAGGAGCCGGCGATGGTCAGCGAGCTGAAATTCAGGCTCGGGAATGTCGTGCCCACACTCATCCATGAAAACAGAGCCTGAATCCCCCTGCCAGAGGGAAATGCCCTCTGGATGAGGCCATGAGATGTCCCCTTCTCCTGTTCCAGGTGTCCCCTGAGGGGCTCTCCAGGGTCACCAGCCTGCATCCCCTCTCTCCCTCAGTCCACACCTTCTCTTTTCACATCAGGAACCTCCTCAGTGCTGTTGGAATATTCCTGGGAGCTTTCTCCCTAGGAGATGTCCATGATCTAAAATAATAAGGATAATAACATCAATAATTCTCAAATAAAAATGAGAATTTAGGTGTGTATGAGTGGTGTCTTGTTAATAATATTGTTTATTGGGTCTTTAATACTCAGACTCACATTTTCAAGACTTTTTTTCCTTGACATCTGAGGAATCCAAACTTTGCTCCAGCAGTTTTTTTGGCACACACGCCCTCCTTTGAGATTTGAGAAAAACATCAGTTATTAGGAGTTTTAGATAAGTCATAAAGGGAAACTGAGAAAAAGAAAAGCAGAAAGAACAACAACAACAACAACAAAACTACAAAAAGCAACCAAACAAAAAAAAATCTTGAAATCTTAAAATCAGGAGTTGACACAGGGAGGAATCCCCAGACTGATCTTGGTGTCATTAGAGCAGGAAAGCCTGAAAATTCATGGAATTTTTAAATAGGAAAGCTTGAAAATCTATGGAATTTTTGAATAGAAAGCCTGAAAGTCCATGGAATTTTTAAATGAAAAGGCTGAAAGTCCAAGGAATTTTTAAATAGATTTAAAAATATGCATATTGTGCATATGCCTAACACCATGTATTAATCCAAGGAATTTTTAAATGGAAAGCCTGAAAATCCATGGAATTTTTAAATAGGAAAGATTGGAAATCTATGGAATTTTTGAATGAAAAGCCTGAAAATCTATGGGTTTTTTTAATGGAAAAACCACTCCAATTTACAGGTATAATTAGGGAACCTCCTAATTTCATATCCTTATTAGAATAATCTCCATCACAAACTCTTTGCAGTCGTAGCTCGTAGTTCTCCCTCTTTTACCTTTCCCATCTTTCTCCTGTCCCTCCTCTTGCTCTCTTGATCCCACCCAGCCTGCAAAACAAAAAGTTTTTGTGTCTTGCTCACACCTATCCAGGTGGGATAAGAGGAACCCAAGGATTGCNGGAATTTTTAAATGGAAAGCCTGAAAATCCATGGAATTTTTAAATAGGAAAGCTTGGAAATCTATGGAATTTTTGAATAGAAAGCCTGAAAGTCCATGGAATTTTTAAATGAAAAGGCTGAAAGTCCAAGGAATTTTTAAATAGATTTAAAAATATGCATATTGTGCATATGCCTAACACCATGTATTAATCCAAGGAATTTTTAAATGGAAAGCCTGAAAATCCATGGAATTTTTAAATAGGAAAGATTGGAAATCTATGGAATTTTTGAATGAAAAGCCTGAAAATCTATGGGTTTTTTTAATGGAAAAACCACTCCAATTTACAGGTATAATTAGGGAACCTCCTAATTTCATATCCTTATTAGAATAATCTCCATCACAAACTCTTTGCAGTCGTAGCTCGTAGTTCTCCCTCTTTTACCTTTCCCATCTTTCTCCTGTCCCTCCTCTTGCTCTCTTGATCCCACCCAGCCTGCAAAACAAAAAGTTTTTGTGTCTTGCTCACACCTATCCAGGTGGGATAAGAGGAACCCAAGGATTGCCTTTCTCCTTCCTCATTTTCTTCTCCTCCATGCCAGGTTTTCCATAAAATCAGAAGTGCTGTCCTGCGCCCAGAAGGTGCAAAATAGAAGGAAAGGAACAGTTGGATGCTGTGGAAATTTGGGGTTGCAGCACAGGGTAAGAACCACGATTCCCATTCCCAAGGAATTTCAGGGAACACCCGCTTTGTTCTGATGCGGAGTGGGAGCGAAGCCAAGGAATTCCAGGTTTTCAGTTTCTTCATCAAAATCAAGGTGAAGGAAACTGGATCAGGAACTTTGGGAGTTAAAGGAACCGTAGCCAAGGTTTGTGTTCACACCTACACCTGCAGTTCATGAGCCCTGTGGGACGGGGCTTGGAAAACCAGGAATGATATAAAGCCCTAATCAATAGTTCATACTTCTTCCCTACTCATGGATATCACCACATCCGTGCTGGATGAGTGTCCAGGTTTTTCACCCCGACCTTCCCCCAATCCAGGGTTTCTGTCTCTCAGAGCCCCGTGCCAGGGTTTAAAAGATGAGATGGAACCTGTGGCTNTTCTGAGCCTGAAATTTAACTTGCTAACCAATTTCAGCTCGCTGACCTTTGCCGGCTCCTTTCCCAAGGGAAAGCTGCCAACAGTTTCTCTTTCCAAAACATCTCTCTCTGTTTCTCAGCACAGGCTCAGCAAACAGTGTTCCCTTTGCCAGAACAACTGTCCCAGGGGTTGTTTCCTATTCCTGACCCAATGGAGAGCAGTGTCAGTGCCATGGAGCAATAACAGACCTTTTTACACAGCGTGTTCTAAAACAAACTGTTGGGATTGTAAATAAAACCTGAATTCTCCTCTGACAGCTCCATGGAGTCCAGCTATTTCCTGTCCCACCGTGACAGTCCTCTCTGGCCAGTGCTGAGGGCGAGTGAGGCTGTTGGATTTTTAGGTCACGGCCGCCAAGCCAGACACTTGAGAAAAGCCAAAATGAGGAATGGGGGAAGCCAAGGAATGATTCAGAACAAGTGCAAGACAAGAGAGTGGGAAGCCGCGGCGCGTCCAAACAGGGCAAGGATCCCACAGGGCAAAAAACAGAGTCAGGTGGGCCGGGAAGAGGCGAAGCAAAGGCGTCAGAGCCGAGAGAGGCGGGTGAGAACAAGCCACGGAAACGCGGCCGCAGCCAAGCCGCTCATGGAGCAGCCAAAAGCAACTGAGAGGCTCCTGCTGCTCCCAGAAGGGTGGGGAAACCACAGCTCTGGGTTTCCTCTGCCCGGAGTCTCCTGGGGGACAGACTGCGCTCAGCTGGAATCGGAGCGGTCAGGCGGAGAAGGAGGAAGGTGAGGGTGGGAAAGGGATCAGGGAATTATTCCCTGGATCCCTGGAAGTGCCCCAGGCCAGGCTGGACAGGGCTTGGAGCACCCCAGGACAGTGGGAGGCGTCTCTGCCCACGGCAGGGTTTGGAACAAGATGATTTTCAAGGCTCTTCCCAACCAAACCCACTCTGGGATTCTGGAGGGAGCATTCGGGGCCATATGATAACTTAACTTCATCAGGCAGTAATGTTTGCTAATCTCAGACATTAATTAATTAAACCGATGATTTTCCTTTTCCTTCGGGGGAGGAAAAAAAATCCATTAACAAAAATAAAAAATAAGTTTTCAATCGTCTTCCCCCAATCCTCAATGTTAAAAGGAAAAAAGTTATCTCCTCCCACCAAAAAAAAAAGCATGAGTCAGAAGAAATATGAAATCAATTAAACCAAACAGTATATTAGTAATTAATCTGTAACTAACATATAATATTAATAATATTAATAACAAAACTGGTACAGCTTTGATTATAAAAAAAGGACCAGTGAAATCTGAGACTTCCTTCCTTATTTACGGAGGAAGAGATGATGGAATTAGTTGATAAAGTACTTTTGCCAGTCTTCACAGTATTTGATATTTTTCTTGCAGTTTCAGCTTGAAGGAATTAGTCATTATGTGGGGAAATGAGCTCTTTTAAAACAAAACAAAAAACAAACCAATTTTCAACTTTTTTTTTTTAGCCTTCATAGTGTTCAAACAAATCCTGAGGAAGTCAACTTTAAAAGAAAAATAAATATCTTGCTGTTCAATGAATTTTTAAATCAGAATTTAAGGTCTTCCTCCTTCTTTTATACCTTTTATTTCTCCCAGCTTGTCTGTGCTCCCTGAGAGGAATAATCAGTTTAAATGGCATTATTTATTCACAGCAATTTGAACAGATTTATTTTATTTTAATGTCTATTAATGGAGACAAAATTAAATTTGCTCAGAATACCATCATTAAAACAGGATCTCAGACATTTATAACAAAGACACTAAAAATAAAACTACCAAGAATTAATTTAATTTCATTTCCTTGCCTTTCTCAAGTACAGCATCTCAAGTGTAGAGCCCAAACTGTCTTTGGAGACACAGAAATTAAAAATTTGCTGATTTCCAAGGTAGAAAATGGAACCGAGGGTGCCACTCACTTTGTTTTAGGATGACTGAATGAAAGTAGGATGGTTTCCCCGGACAGAATGTGCATTTCCCTGCGTTCATTCATCCAGGTCTGGTGATGGGTTTTGAAGCATTTTCCACAGAGCTTTACTGGGAAGAGTTTGAGATTAAAAAGGGGAATAATAAAAGATATTTGTCCGTGAATTTGGGAAGGGATGAGCCAGGGTGAAATCCCAACAGCAGCAACAACATCCTGGAACAAAGGAGTGTCTCAGGAGGATCTGGAAAGGTTCTGCCAAAGGGACAAAGTCAAAGCTGAGCCATCCTAAATGTTAAATAGGACAAAATATCAGTTGCATTCAATTAATTTATTGATAACATTTCAAATAGTCAATTGTTAGAAGTGGTTCTGTTACCAGGGAGGGAGATCTGTAAAATCCAGGACTTCTGTGAGCAATTCTGGCTTTCGGAGGAGCAGCGAGCGCACACAAACAGGAATTAACAAACAGAATTTTGCAGTGATGAAGTGACGGGCTTTGAGGGAGCTCTCAGCCCCGCAGGCAGCGGGGGTGACATCCCTGCCACCGCCAGAGAGAAATCCCCACCCCTAAACTGCAGGGACAGGGGACCTCTTGGAATGACCCCAGCAAGGAAGCTGATCCCAGAGCTGGAGTGTCAGAGAATTCCAGCCCAAACTGAGAATGTTCCATGGAAATCCATCCCATGGAAAGTTTGGAAAAACTGTGGTGGAGTCACTAAAAACTTTGGTTTCCATAAGTCAGGGTCAGTCAAAAAAAAAGAAAAAAAAAAATTATGGGGGAAATCTCAACCTCCTCTGGGGCTCCCAGCAGAGGAAAGACGTGGAACTGCTGGAAGGGAATCCAGAGGAGGCTCCGGAGCTGCTGCAGGGCTGGAGCCAGGCTGGGAGAGCTGGGAATGTTCCCCTGGAGAGAAGAAGCTCCAGGGAGAGCTCAGAGCCCCTGGCAGGACCTGAAGGGGCTCCAGGAGAGCTGCAGAGGAACAAGGGATGGGGGGACAGGACACAGGGAATGGCTCCCACTGGTTAGATGGGAGACTGGGAATGGATTCCTGGCTGGGAGGGTGGAGAGGGGCTGGGCTGGAATTCCCAGAGATTTGTGGCCACTCCTGGATCCCTGGCAGTGCCCAAGGCCAGGTTAGAAGGAGTTTGGATCACCCAGGGACAGTGGGANTTGCAGTGATGAAGTGACGGGCTTTGAGGGAGCTCTCAGCCCCGCAGGCAGCGGGGGTGACATCCCTGCCACCGCCAGAGAGAAATCCCCACCCCTAAACTGCAGGGACAGGGGACCTCTTGGAATGACCCCAGCAAGGAAGCTGATCCCAGAGCTGGAGTGTCAGAGAATTCCAGCCCAAACTGAGAATGTTCCATGGAAATCCATCCCATGGAAAGTTTGGAAAAACTGTGGTGGAGTCACTAAAAACTTTGGTTTCCATAAGTCAGGGTCAGTCAAAAAAAAAGAAAAAAAAAAATTATGGGGGAAATCTCAACCTCCTCTGGGGCTCCCAGCAGAGGAAAGACGTGGAACTGCTGGAAGGGAATCCAGAGGAGGCTCCGGAGCTGCTGCAGGGCTGGAGCCAGGCTGGGAGAGCTGGGAATGTTCCCCTGGAGAGAAGAAGCTCCAGGGAGAGCTCAGAGCCCCTGGCAGGACCTGAAGGGGCTCCAGGAGAGCTGCAGAGGAACAAGGGATGGGGGGACAGGACACAGGGAATGGCTCCCACTGGTTAGATGGGAGACTGGGAATGGATTCCTGGCTGGGAGGGTGGAGAGGGGCTGGGCTGGAATTCCCAGAGATTTGTGGCCGCTCCTGGATCCCTGGCAGTGCCCAAGGCCAGGTTAGAAGGAGTTTGGATCACCCAGGGGCAGTGCGAGCTGTCCCTGCCCATCCAGGGGGTGGCACTGGATGATCCTGGAGGTCCCTCCCATCCCAAGCCCCCCGGGATTATTCTGGGATTCCTCTCACATCCATCAGCTCCTCGCTGAGGCCGCACCCCTTGGAAGAACCCCCCGCCAACTCCGGGGATGGAGGAGGGTGTTCAGGTCACCCCGTTTCTCCAATCCCTGCCTGTGCATGGTCTGCAGGCAGCAGGAGAAGGGGAATGCAGCCTGGAGAGGCGGGAATCGTGGACACCCCGCGCTGGATGGAGGACAGGAACCCGCCGCCCTCGTTAGTCCCTAAATTAGCGAAGCGCTGCCAAGGTAACGGCTCTCCCCACAATATTGTTGTCCTGGCTGAACAACTTTCCCTAAGCTCCGTTGAAATAATCTGTTTTTTCACCTGCAGGAGTGAAACACTCGAGCCGACATTCCAAGACGGATCTGGCTAAGGCCATAAAAAGTTTTGTGGTAACCTATATATTATTTTTATGCATACGCTTAACGCGACGTGTTTTATGAACGTGCTAAAGTGCCATAAATCACCTGAAATGTGGTGCAAAACACTTCAGGCTCTTAGCAGAGTATCAGATGCCCGCACATATTCCATGTAGCCATGGGTTTGTGCAGAGGGAGGAGGGCAGGGACATGTCATCTCCTGGGAACGGCAGAAAGATGGGAATACGGCTTCTCCTCTGCCTGGGAGGTCGGGAGAGCAGTCCCTGGCTCTGCGATGGATCAGCAGCCAAAATGAAGACAGAATACGTGGAGGAATGGCACAGCTCCAGCCTTTACTGGGTGCAATCCCGGCAACTGGAGTTTCATAGGAATTATGTTGCAGGAGAGAGGAGTTCCGTCTCTTCTCGTGGATAAAGACAAAGACACTGAAATTCCTGTTTTTGCAGCAGCCCGGCATGAGGAGCCCTAAGGAAAATTGGCTGGCTCTGCTGAGGGTGAGGATCCAGAGCGGATGAGCCCTGGATTAACCTGCTGTTCCCAATTCCCCTGGATTTATGGATCTGGGATTAGAGCACCATCCCACGCCATGTCCTTCATTTCTACAACTCCAGCAAGTGTGGCCTAAGTTTAGATGCTTAAGTCAGGCTGGAAAAGCATCCAAAAAGCTTTTCAAGCTAAGGGATAGGAAAAATTTGGAGATGAAGGTGCTTCATCATTTTTCATATCCTGTTCATGCAAGCCATGTTGGAAAAGCTGGCAGGAAAGAAATTTCTCTCTTTTACTTAATCCTTTTAATTAGATGGGCTCATAATGACCCTCTTTGCTTATGACACTTACAAAATGTTAAAAACGAGTTAAAAACAGGGACTTGTCGCGGGAATTTGGGCAAAGGTTTGATACCATTGGTCTGCAGATTTGATATCCTGCTCCAGCGATCATCAGTGAGGGACATGGTGGGAACCTGGGAATGCTGGGGTCGTCCTGAGCAGGGCCAGAACTGGATTCCGTCATCCTTGTGGCTCCCTTCTAACTCAGGATATTCCATGATTCAACATCCTGAACCTTTAAATGTGTAAAAATCAGGTGGATTTCACAAAAAAAAAACCCACAAAAAAACAACAAAACAAAACAAAAAACCACAACAGCGCTCTGGGCAGAGAAGGGATAAAGAAGTGAGTGTTTAATTTAAAGTTTTTACTGCTTTTTGTCTGGCTGGCATCAGGGAGCTCTTCCTGAGGGAGCCGCTGGTGACTTCAGTTGTCCAGGAACTCCCAAGCCCTACACCCTGGAGTTTGGGATAAGGCAGCTCCAAGAGAAGCATCAGATGGGTGAGGTGGCAGCAGAGCTGGAAGCTGGAAACATCCCAGCAAGTTTCATATCCTGCCAGTGCTCCACCAAAAGCAACACATTTCCCCAGAGCACTTCACTCTCATCGAGGTGAGGAGGTGTTTTCCAATGGAAAAAATATTCCCTGTGACCGGATCTTACAAAAGGTCAACTCAGGCCCCAGCAAAATTAATTTGGGTTCTTTGAAAGTGGGCATCCACAGGGACCGGGTAAATTTTTATTTGTTTTTACAAATAATTTGTTTGTTTTTACTTGAAGGAACTCCCGTTGACTTTGGCTGAGCTCGGGTTTCAGCCCTAAGAACGGCCAGAAACTCCAAATTAAGGGAGTTAAATGTGCTGGGGAAATGGCTCTGGAGAAATGGGACGGATAATTCTGGATTGGGAGACCTTCTTGGGGGTGAGGAGTGAGAGGAAAAGAAGAAGGAGAGGGAGACAGTGGCATGAAAGGTCTCCCTCAGGAGGAGCTCCCTGATGCCAGCCAGACAAAAAGCAGTAAAAATGTTAAATTAAACAATTAAACACTCACTTCTTTATTCCTTCTCTGCTCAGAGCACCATGGGATGTTTTTTTGTTTTTTTTTTTTTTTTTTTGGTGAAATCCACCTGATTTTTACACATTTAAAGGTTCAGGATGTTGAATCATGGAATATCCTGAGTTAGAAGGGAGCCACAAGGATGACGGAATCCAGTTCTGGCCCTGCTCAGGACGACCCCAGCATTCCCAGGTTCCCACCATGTCCCTCACTGATGATCGCTGGAGCAGGATATCGAATCTGTAGACCAATGGTATCAAACTTTTGCCCAAATTCCCGCGACAAGTCCCTGTTTTTAACTAATTTTTAACATTTTGTAAGTGCTATAAGAGCAAAGCCTGCTCCTTTGTTTTAGCTGAAACCCACAGGATTCATTATCCCTATAGTGTGACCTCTTATGGACCAATTTAGAATCAGCCTCAATTTCCAGAAAACCAAAAAATCCCACAGATTCCCAAACCCACAGATCCTGGCTGTGCCTGGAAAGTTCGGGAATCCTCCTGTCCTAGAGGAATCCATGGAATCGCCGCCCTGGTGGGGGGATCGCCGCAATGATTTGGAGTTTTTCTCTCCTTGCTGGCAAAACAGGCACCAGAGGGCTTTCAAAACATGGCAGGGGAAAGGAATAAAAAAGAGGGGGGAAAGGAAAAACAGGGAAACATGGGCATCATAGTTTGAAATCTGAATTGGGTAGAAACATTAAATTATGTGGTGGTTTTACATTTGTTTGGTTTTGTTGGGTAAATTTAGTGTAGTGGTTTAAGTATTTTTTGTTGTTGTTGTTGCGAGATAGGATTAGGAGAAAAAGGTAAAGTAGGTTTAGACTTAAAGATATAAAAAGAAGTCTCTAAGTTACTAGCCCTGTTACTTATTCTAATTCCAAAAAAAAAAAAAAAGGAGTTTCCTAGGGGCTTCCTAATTTAAGCCTGATTGCTGTACGTTCCCAGAAACATGTTATCTTTCTAATTAGTCAATAAAGCTATTAACCTGAAAGTAAATAACTAATTAGTTCTTACAATTTGTACTAAACCAACACAATGGGATCAGACTCAAGGCTGGGTTTGGGACGGGGCTCGGAGACGGATTCATGTTCTCCATGACCAGGACACAGAGGGACAGGAGGATGTGAGAGCCACGGGATCTTGAGTGGGTGAAGAAGGGGAGGAAACTCCACTATCCCCATTNNNNACAACTCCCCTATCCCCTTTTTTTTTTTTTTTTTTTTTTACTTTTCTGCCCCTTCTCACCAAACTTGCAGCACGTCAGCCCCAAATTTCAATGAGAAAAAACTGGGAGATGCTGGTGGGGAAATGTTGGCGAGTCGCTGACAGCCCTTAGGGCGTTTCCAGGTTAAACAACCCAGAAACACGGAATATCCTGAGCTGGAAGGGATCCACCAGGACCATCAATCCAACCCCTGGGCCTGCACAGACACCCCAGCAATCCCACCCTGGGCACCCCTGAGGGCATTGTCCAAACCCTCCTGGAGCTCTTGCAGCCTCGGGAATGTGCCCATCCCCTGGGGGGCCTGGGCAGTGCCCAGCACCCTCTGGGGGAAGAACCTTCTCCTGACTAGGGCTTCAAAGGGAGCAGGACTCTACCAAGACCTGTGAGCAACTCAGCCGAGCCTCTGAGGAGGAGATCCCAGAGATCCCAGGGCTCACATGCCTTTGTTTTTTTATCTCTGTCATCATTAGGAAGTCTCAGGCACAAGCTTAGAAGCTGAGGACATCTAAATGTAGGTGCCCAAGTCTGGTGCTCAAACCTCCCTGGAAACATATTTAAATTAGAAGAGAGGTTTTTGAAATTTAGCCGGATTTGAACATTCTGATTTTCAGACGCTGTTTTCTGTTTTTGAGTGAGGAGATTAACCAAACAGGCTTAGAGCATGATTCAGTTTGGAAGGGACTCCATCTCTCCTCCAACCACCTGCTCCAAGGAAGGCCAGCTGTGAGGTCAGACCAGGCTGCTTTAAGGAACCAAACACAAAATCTGGAACTAGAAAATCCCAAAACAAGGTCCAGAGCTAAGGAGCAACGTGGTTTTGAAGTGTGATTTGATTGCTAAGATCCCTGGCAGGAATTTCATCCAGATGTGAGGGAAAGCTGTGGATGAACACACAACAGTTAACTGC
>WBMY01031617.1:31203-42427 GCA_013397315.1 Donacobius atricapilla
AAAAAAAAAAAAAAAAAAAAAAAGGTGGATCTTACTCCTGACTCTGTGCTAACACATCCCTGGATCCCAGGCCTGCGCTAACGTCTCTCATCTGCAGTAAAAAACAGATTTCCACCCAGACGGAGCCGTGAGCAGGTTTGTGGTGCTTGGCACTTGTCCTGACATGTCCCTTGCTGCCGCAGCCACGGGGGATGAGTGACACAAAAGCCATTTTTGCCAGGTTTTCACTCCTCCCATCCTCTGGAAGCTATTCTTGGACGGGTCAGTACAGCCAAGACCCGGCTCTTCTGTACCAGCAAACTCATGGAAAAAGACTTGATTGTATCAGAGGCTGCAGCTCCGGGAACTTTATCTCCCAAAATGTCTGATGCCCTGCAAGAGGCAATCCCAGGAATTCTGGGGGGTGCAGCAGGGAGTTTGGTTTAGCATAAACTTACAGGCTGCTGGATTTGCTGGAGCCTCCTCTCCTGTGAAAAGGATTCTGTTTAAAAACGCTGAGCAACCCATTGCACAGCAGCTCCTGGGGGCTATTTCGGGAACAGAATCATCGGCTTCATGGAATTTTTTCCAGGCTGAGAACCATCACCTTCTTTTAGCTCCACAGAAACAAAGCGCCTTTAAACGGAGACGTTTTCTTCAAACAAACAGCCAAGAGATAATGCCAGGGCAAAAATCCAGGGAAAAACAAACCTCCCTTCCAAGGGGCCTGGTGGGACTTTTGGGGACGATTCAACGGCCCTGCTTTGCCACCTTTGTGCTGATGTGAAGTTGTTTTCCCTCATTTAATTATCCTGATTTAATCACCTCAGCCCGGCCATCGCTGGTGGTGCGTGGAATCACTGAATTGTGGAATCCTTTGGGAACAGAGTCACAGAATGGTTTGGGTTGGAAGGGACCTGTAGAGGTGTTTCACTCCAGACACAATGAGGTGAGCAGGGACATCATCAATGAAATCAGGTCAAGGTTCAGCAGGGCCTTATTCAAAGCCTGATGAAGTCACAGCAGCTGTGAGCACGGAAGTCAAAACTTGAAGAGAAGTTTTTGTGCCCTGGAACGCAACAATTTGAATTTTTAGAAAAGATCTTGGTGTGATTTTATCCCAGTTTTCACTTTACGAACCAGCTCTCGGTCATGGTTCCAGAGGGATCAAGACCCAGGGACCATTCCCAGCTGGGTTTGTGCAGCCACAAGGATTTAGGGCTGGAGACGGGAGCATGTCAGGAGATGCAAGTCACGATCACATCATGGCTTGAAGTGCTAATTAGAGTACTGGAGATGAAAAGTCAAAATGAAACCAAAAAACCCAACAAAAACCCCCTCATGTTTTGCTGTTTTAAAGCTCCAGATCAGTTAAATTCAGCCCTGACCCTACTGAGAAGAAAATTCACAGGTTTCATTGAATAACAGATAAAATCAGGTTGCAATAATTTGGTTCTATCTTTTGAGCTGCTGCTCGCTTTGAGGACCCCTTTTCATACAGCTGGCCAAAAAAACTAACCCTGCTGAAGCCTTTTCCTTGCAGGAAGTGTGGCTTTTATCTAAACTGACAAGGAGAAGAGCATTAGTGATGAAATGTTTCAATTTTCCAGTGGGATTTTTTTGACTCCTCGAGCGTTTCAATTCAGCCAGGGGTTTAAACGTCCTGCTGGGTGGGGATGAGCTTTTTCTGGGGCAGAGATTACAGAGCCCCGAATCGCTGAGGAGAAATTCATGCAAAAATTATTTCCCTGCAATGAGCCCCAAGGCAATCAAATCTTTAAAGGTGGATTATTCAAAGAATAGGGTTTAGAACTGGGCCAAAATTCCAAGTTTAGGGTCCTTAAGGTGGGATAATTCTCATCCTAACCAGATGAGTTTTGACTTTTGAACTGAGGTAATCGCTAGAGAGAAGAACGAATCTGTGCCCAAATTAGGCTTAAAAGTCTGAATTTTAAACTCTTGCAGCTAGCAACGATAAATCCTTGTCCCCAGCTCCTTTGAAGCCTCTCAAACTAAGGTCACATTTTAATTTAGTCATTCCTCATCACTAAAGCCTGGGAGCTGACCCCACAAAGAGCGGATTCCCAGACTCGGATCTCCAAGAGCACCTGGATTTGGTGGGGTTTTTCCATAGAGCTGTGATATCCAGGGTGTTTTTTAAACCTCCACCAGAGAGATCTCCCTTCTCACCGCAGGGGGTTGGAATGTGATGATTTCTGAGGTCCCTTCTGATGGGATTTTCACCCCGACATTCCCCCAGTCCGGGGTTTCTGTCTCTCAGAGCCCCGTCCCAGGGTTTAAAAGATGAGATGGAACCTGTGGCTGCTCCCCAAAGGTGTTTATTCTATTTCTGATCTCAAGGCCTCACAGCAGCCTCAGGGCACTGAANCGGGCTCCAACACCTCCCAGCCCAATTCTGGGATTCCACACTGTTTGTTCCTCCATGCTTTGCAAAATTTAGGAGCTGCTTCCTGTGTTTTTAGCTTGCAGCTTCTCCGCTTGGCTCCTTGGTGCCGCAATCCAGATGGTCCCAGTCACAGGAGGACAATTTAAGCCTCTTTCAGACTAACTGCTTGATTAGTTCACCCTGGTTTAAAGTATCTAATCCCAGGCAGGGTTTTCCAGTATCCCACCCATGTTGGAATATTCCTCCCACAGCGTTAAATAGGAGCCGTGTTTTCCTCAAACCTCATCCATAATTATTTCGTGTGAGTTCTCCGCCGCCTGCAAAATCCTCTCTCCTTCTTCCATTATTATTTTTTTTACACATCTTTTCCTGACACTTTGTGTGTGATGGATGCGGCCCAGACCAGAGCAGGAAAGCTCATTCCTGTGTCTCCAGAATCCCGTCGGACGGCGGGAGTTCGGATCTCCCACGTGGGATGGGGATAAATTTGGGAAGGGAAAGCTCTCCGTGGCTGTCACACACAGCGCAAAAGAACCTCGGCAGTTTTGACACCGCTCCTGGTGCAGCTCAGCTTCGCAACCCAGACAGGGAAGAGCTGGAATTGTACCTGTGTTTGTCTGGCTGGAGCTCCGGGATACAAAATATTTAATATGGATGGAGTCGGAACAAGTTTAGGCTGAGCTCACCTGGATTTTCCTGTCATTCCCAAGGCTTGTTGCATCCTGAAATCTTAGGTGGCATCTTAAAATCTGCAGATTTTAAGGAAGGGATCTCCAGTTTCCAGCTAAAATTTTGATTTCAATGCTCACAACTTTATAAAAATAAAATCCTGAGTATTAAATATTTGCCATCCCATGAATTCCCCGTTTCCAAAGATTTCATGTTCCCTAGTGACCATTGGAAGTCCTTTAAAACAGACTGACAGCAACATATTCTGATGAAAAAAATGTTTTAAAAATGTTTTTTAGCTTAAAGATGGGGCCTGGGATGGCTCTATCATTGTATAATATTCACAGTACATTTTGGAGAGTTAGGGAATAAAATATGGGAATAATCCTCAGCATGGGAATAAGGCAAGGCAATCCTTTTTTCCAGGTCAGGCACACAAAATATTTAATATGGATGAAGTCCGAACAGGTTTAGGATGAGCTCACCTCGATTTTCTCTGTCATTCCCAAGGCTTGTTGCATCCACTCTGCAGATTTTAAGGAAGGGATCTCCAGCTTCCAGCTAGAATTCTGATTTCAGTGCTCACAATTTTATAAAAATAAAATCCTGAGTATTAAATATTTGCCATCCCATGAATTCCCCGTTTCCAAAGATTTCATGTTCCCTAGTGACCATTGGAAGTCCTTTAAAACAGACTGACAGCAACATATTCTGATGAAAAAAATGTTTTAAAAATGTTTTTTAGCTTAAAGATGGAGCCTGGGATGGCTGTATCATCGTATAATGTTCATTGTACATTTTGGAGAGTTAGGGAATAAAATATGGGAATAAGTCCCAGAATGGGAATAAGGCAATTCTTTTTTCCAAGTCAGGGTAACACTGGGATTTTTCCAAATAAAACTCATTGACAGAATTAATTTCTTGTTGTTGTTGTTGATTTGTGTATTTTTATCCATAAAATGAATTTATCCACCCACCAAATGTTATGTCACCATCCATCCAATGAATTCCAAACTTTTCCTGCTGCTGGCAGTGTTTGGAATTCCTATTTCATTCCCGGACATCCTCATAACCAACATTTAGTTGGGAAAAATACCAGTGAGGAAGGAAAAATGAGGGACAGCTTCTGACCACTCACCGTGGCCTGGAGGAGTGCTGGAGCTGAAGGGATGACAACTCAGTTTTCCTTAATCCAAGATAAAATTACCCCTAAAAAAAATGGATTTTGAAGCTTAGGAATGGGCTTTTTTTCACTTTGACCTAAAAAAGTTGGGTGGGAAACAATATTTCATAGCAAAGTTTTATTTTTAAGGAATACTTCCGTCGATTTCCTTTTAAAAAGCAACTTTTAAAAGCGGCAAATATTTGCGATTCGAGAGCGTTCTGTTCCATTTCGGGATGCTGCAGGGAAAGGGAAATTTTCAAATAAATATTTGGCGAGGAGCCGCTGCTTTTTCAGCTAAGGAGTCAAAGACTGGAGCCTCATTCCCAGGAATTTTTAGTGGGATGACGTTACATCACGTCACTGCGCTGTCAGGACGCAGCAATTCCATGGATTTTGAGGAGCTGACCTGGACCACACACTGTGGACCTTGGAATTTCCCTTTGGAATGAGGTCATTCCAGCCCTCCGAGCCGCCTCCTTACGTCCCTGCTCATCCTAGGAAAAGGATGGCCCAGCTCAGATCTCACTGGAACGACTTGGGAAGCTCCCGGGATCCTGGCAAAGCAGAGCCGAGCCAGGCGTTTTGTGCAAGCTTGGGAATTGCGGCGGAAAATTCTGGATTTACAGAGGTGGAATTATTGCGATTATCCAGCACCTGACAGCCGGGAATATCCCGCCTCCGCGCCAAAATTTTGGGAAGCCCTTTTCCCAGAGCTGCAGTGAAAGGCAGCAGGGAGGTTCCAGAGAGGCCGTGGATACCCCTGGATCCCTGGAAGTTCTCAGGACCAGGCTGGACAGAGCTTGGAGCAACCTGNTAGATTAAACCCCCATATTCCTGAGAGTAATTTAAGGCGTCACCGGCAATATTTTTTCCCAGATTTTTGCCCAGGTTATCCCACCAATTCCATGAAATAAAAAAAAACCACACAGCATGTTTAGCTCAATGATTGCATATTGAATTTTTTTCACACTCGAACATATGCAAAATACGCAAAACACAAACTCGTTCCTTTAGGAAAGGGGGAAAAACTGGGATTTGCTGCCATGAGCCCGCTAAAAACGAGGGAAGCAGTTCTTAAACTTTAGTCAGCTCCGCAATAAATAGTTTAGATTAAAAAACTCGGAGAGTTCTGCAATTTTAAACCGCGTTCCCAGAGTTTATTATTAAACTGTCAACTATTCCCAGCAGGAATCATTTTTTTTCCAAGATTTTGTTTAGCACCTATTCAAAAGGAGCCCCCTTCTCCTGCTTAAACCCTCAGGTCCAATTGCACGGCAAACAGGGATCGATTTGACAACGCCGTTGGGTTTTTCCCGGGAAGACGCCACGAGGAGCAGCCACGTGGGATAAATCCTCCTCAGCGTCAATCCCGGACTCTCCTGAGCGGGAAAGGACAACAAAAGGCATCCCAGAAAGAAGTTTGGGATTGGTTTCCAAGATAACAGCAAAGGAAATAAGCCCGGAGGTGTTTTTGAGCAAGGCCCGTGGGTGGTCCCGGCCGCCCGGGTCAGACTTTTCCGTGGATCCCGACGGGATGTGCGTGGCTTTTCCTGAATAACGGAGCCTCGGCGGAGTGAGGTGGAGATTAACTAATCTGGGCTGTGTCTTCCCAGGGGATGTCACGGGAGGAGAGGCCGGAGCCGCCGGGAGAGGAGCTGGAAAGGAAGGAGTTGCTCCAGGAGACAAGTCCCAATTATCCCAAAGTTCCCTTCTGGCCTCGGAGAAGAATCTCTCCAGGACACAGGAAAAAAAAAAAACACTATTTTAAGTGGTTTGACAGATATAACCACTCCTCTGGGATTTATGCCATGCTCCTCCCTTCATATCTCTTTTTTGTGGATAATCCTGGTGGTGACTTAGCCGGAAGTCCCTGATGTTTGCTGTCATTAAACCACCTGGGAAGAGCTGGTGGGAAAAGGAGAGCAGATTTCTCAGGGGTAACATAAAAATAAAGAACTCCTCAGTGTTTCTTTCCCTTTCTGGAAACATTTTCTGGTGAAAAATTGATGCTCAACCTTAAAATTAGGGGGTTTTTTCTTAGTTCAATATCATATTTCAGTGAAAAAAAAGTCGTGTTTGTGCGTGTTTCTTCTTTTATTGTTATTTTAATTATTATTTTTACCGAAATCATGAAGCTTGACCTGGTCTAGCACCGCTCATCTCTTGGATGTTCCAAGGAATTGAAGTTTGCAGTAGAGAGATCTACATTTTTTTGTTCTTTCTGACGAATATTCCTGCAATTCCAGAATTAAGGAGACACAAGGAAAGGCGATTAATTTCACAAGGAGCCCTGAATAAATTACTCTGAATTTTTTTTTTTAATAGGCAAGAGAAGTCTTCCACCCCTCTCTTTGGTTCTGTGACTTCCACGGGTTCTTGTGAAAATCCCACCCACTGGACCTATGGAATTATGGAGAGGTTTTCCATTAATCCTAGAAAATCATGAGCCTAAACCCCACCTATATCCAATGTCAACCCCTTATTCCACTTCCTTCAAAACCCCCCGGTGACTTCCATGGCTGCATAATTCAAATATATTTATAACCTCATGCCAATCAACCACTTATAAATTATTGGCATGGAAAATAAAGCAAATTTTTCAGGATAATGCGGTTCCAAAAAGATCCAGGGCTGTGAGTTCTTGGAAAATGGGATTTGAAGAGAACTCCAGGCATGCGGGCTCCATGGGAAAATTCCATCTGTGGTGTTTGGAGGAATAAAAAGATATCAGTGAGATAAAAATCAGCTGGTTTATTGAAACTCTTCAGGCAGGAAAGCAAATTTGGGCTCCAGGAGCCGTTCTGGTGTTAAATTCTGAATGCTGGGCCCTCAGCATTTAAAAATTAATTTAAAAAATAGAACAATGAGAAAACCCAATGATTGAATTGATTTGCCATTCAGACCATTCTCAGGAGGGGAAGGGATTTGCCAGAATGAACTGAAAAATAAAAGAAATTGTTTTGATTATTGAAATTGTTTTGATTTTTGAAATGAATAATCAAAACATGACTTAGTTGTACTCTGCATGATGTCATAACAAGCCTTTCTTTACTAAAAAATTAAGCTCTGAGGAGAATCACAGAGGTTGGAAATTCAGGAAAGATTTTTTTTTTGCCCAGGAGAGTTTTCAGGACCAGACAGAAGAATGATGCCAGAAATAAAACTTCATCGCTCTTAAGCAGATCTGTAATTAAAACCCTGAGGGATTAAAGGTATTGTCAAATATATTTTGTTAATTTATTTGAGAAGATGTTAATTCCTTGAAAAAAGTCTTGAATCTTCTCCGGATTCATGCAGGAAAATCAAGGATTTGAACTCGAGCTCCAATTCCTATGAGTGTGCAAATCCCATGGCTCTTTAGGATCCATTATTTTCTCTTTTTTTCTCTCTTTGTTCATAATTTTTGTTATATTTTAATTTCTTGAAGTGCCTCATTTTCCTTCCCAGATGGCAGGAGGAAAGATTCCCAACCTGTCAATGCCTTTTCCCAATGCCCAGAACAGATTATTAATAAATGCCTGGGTTTCCCAAAAATCAGATGGAAACAACATTCCTGGAGTTTTCCTCCATTATTTCGGCTATCCCTGAGTTCCTCCAGAGTGGTGCCAGATGATTTTTATAGAATAGCTGTGAAGACATTCAGAAAATTTGACAAAATCATCTTGAAGGTGGTCTGTGAACAAAGGGAATAAAAGAAAACAATTCCATAAAGAGACAAGACCAAAAAACAAGTTCTGCTGTGGAAGAAGAAAGTTAAGATGTTTAAAGAGGGAGAAAAGTGGGTAAATCAGAGAATATTTATTTGCTTCAAACAGAAACAAGGGGAATTCAGACCAGAAAGAGCCCAGATGCCCAGAAAGACCAAGGGGAAGAAAAATAAAATAAATAAAAGCTGACATAAAACCAATTAAATGTCTCACAACAGACAGTAGCGAGTTTGTAGCTACAGCAGGAGCTGCCAACGCACACATCGATTTTATTGGAGCTTTTCACACTGTCTCACATGACATTCTCAGAAATAAACGTAGAAGGGATTAAATACCACGGGTTGGAGGCAAAAAAAAAAAAAATGCTGGAAAACCCAGTGGGGGAAGAAAGGTACAAATGGAAATTTATAGTGAGAGAATTCTGCCAGAGGAATGTCTGACAATGGATGAGGAGAGGCGATGAACCATCGTCATCATCATCATCACCATTGTCATCATCAGCAGCAGCAGCATCAGCATCGTCCTCATCGCTGAGGATTCAGAGTGGAAGAGAAAGGGAAAGGTTCAGACTTTTGATAGCTGTAAAAAAGGGATGGATCCACACACAATTTTCGTGATCTGGTTGTTTATCCAGAAAAAAAAATTGGGTGATAGTCAGGAAGGACCAATAGGAGGAGACGTGGGGAGGCGGGGGTAAAAATCTCTACAAAACATGGGATGCTCAAAAATCAGCTGCCCTCAGCTCCCGCAGGGAAGGTTCTGAGGGTTCCAGCAGGTCATAACTCAGTGAGAACAAGTTTTCTTTTCCTGTCACCAGAGGAAAAGAGCATCTGGGAATGTGTGGGCCAAGATCTCCGAGGAACAACCCAGGAATAACAGGTCCTGTCCTTTTTTTCTTCTTAGAGTCCCAGAATGGTTTTGTTTGGAAGGGAATTTAAGGCTCATCTCATGCCAACCCCCTGCCATGGCAGGGACGCCTCCCACTGTCCCAGACTGCTCCCAGCCCTGTCCAGCCTGGCCTTGGGCACTGCCAGGGATCCAGGGGCAGCCACAGCTGCTCTGGGCACCCTGTGCCAGGGCCTGCCCACCCTCACAGGGAAGAATTCCTGCCCAATATCCCATCCATCGCTTCTCTCCTTCAGTAGGATCCATTCCCTGCGTCCTGTCCCNCACCAGGAGCCTTCTCTCCTCCGGGTGAACACCCCCAGCTCTCCCAGCCTTTCCTCATGGCAGAGATGCTCCGTTCCCTCTGGCCACCTTCACCTCCAGTGACAGCTTTTCCAAAGGTCCCCTCATCCTGTTGACTTGGGACACAAAGGATGAATTTTCATGGCAGCACCTCCCACAACTAATGCCAAACCCCAGAGCTCTCCCTGTGGGACAGGAGATCCAAAGGAAAACGCTGGGCTTTATTTTTAGGCGGGATCCAATGTCTCTGCGAGGCAGCAAGGCAAACACCAGCTCTAAGCTCCTGAATTTGTTGATTTGGATAGTCTGGATCTGAATTTCATGGCTCAGCCCTCCTCTAGCTGTGACTTCTAGTGCTGCCATGAAAAATCCAACATTCCATCTGCTATATGCAAATCCCTCCTTATATTTTCCTTTGGAGACCTCCAAATGCTCTTAAAAGCAGCCGAGCCTCTTCCTGAAGAATGCTGTTTATGCTTTGCTCCGTGCAGCTCCAACTTGATCCATTTCTCCACGTGGGACACCGGAGTGGGAATGCAAACAGGCTGGCGGGTTTTATTGGATCGCCTTTTATTAGGAGGAGAAATCCCCACACGCCACCAACAATGATTCTTTTTACAACAGCCCCCCCTCACACACTCTGTGTGTCCTTGACAGCCAAAATTTGCTCCTACTTCGGGATTTTTTTATTTTCACTCTCCCACTGTGATGAAGTTTAACCACTGTAGCTCGTGTTGCCACCTGGAACAGGGAATCATGGAATGATTTGGTTTGGAAGAGACGTTAGCGATGATCTTTTTCCACCTCCTGCCATGGGCAGGGGCACCTCCCACTGTCCCAGGCTGCTCCAAGCCCTGTCCAGCCTGGCCTTGGGCACTGCCAGGGATCCAGGGGCAGCCACAAATCTCTGGGAATTCCAGCCCAGCCAGGAATCCCTTCCCAATCTCCCACTCATCCCTGCCCTCTGGCAGTGGGAGCCATTCCCTGTGTCCTGTCCCTCCATCCCTTGTCCCCAGTCCCTCTGCAGCTCTCCTGGAGCCCCTTCAGGCCCTGCCAGGGGCTCTGAGCTCTCCCTGGAGCTTCTCCTCTCCAGGGGAACATTCCCAGCTCTCCCAGCCTGGCTCCAGAGCAGAGGGGTTTTCTCCCCTTTTCCACAGCAGGAGAGACCCAGCAGAGATGAGGTCGGCAATTTGTGATCGCTGGAAGTTTTATGTGTTTTAATTTCCACAATGTATCTTCAACAGCCAAAAATATCTGGTTAAAACCCCTCATAATTATCCAGCATCATCCCTGGAGAGACAAAAGGGCACAAAGGCAGTCACGGATTTTATTTTCAACCATTGCTTCTCTTGTTCTGTTGCCTTTGGTTTGAGCTGTCCAATGCCCAAGTTTCTACCCATACAGAGAATTTTTCTGATAATCCAGTTCTTTTTTTTCCTCCAAAAAANCACCTTGTGCCCAGCTCATAACTCTCTGCTCCGCGGCTTCCACAGCCCGGGATTTATGGCTGACAGTCCCAAAGCGGTTTGGAAACGGCACAGCCCCGAGACCTTGCGGTGGGGCTGAGGGATGGTTGGGAAAACAAAACCCAGCTAATTTATGGGAGGGTTCCTTGGGGCTGGAATTNGACACATATTCTCGGGGTTCTATGTTCCAGGAAGGAGTAATTGTTATTAAAATGGAAATTTCAATTACTCTTCAAATTGCTGTGAGTTCTGTGTGACTGAGACCACCTTCATTTTTAGGGAACATAAAACTGGGAAAGGGAGGGAAGAAAGAAGGAAAACAAAGGGGAAAAAAAACCGCCCTTGGCAAGGTGGAAGTTTTCTGTAAATGCCCTGAGAGCAGCACCCCCATAGAGGGTTTTTTTAACAGTAAATTATTCCCTAATTTCTTCTTGTTTATTCTTCCTGTCTGTAATCAAAAGCGAGGGGGGAAGAAAAATAATCTAAAAAATTTTTAAAAGGAAAAAAATTAATTTAAAAAAGAAGAAAAAGAAACAGCGGGGAAGAGACTGCAAGAAATAAAGGAATCACAAGAACAAGAGGAGGGAATAACAATAAAATAATCCTTGCGGTGAAAACAGGGAGGGGGACGAAAAAAGGGAGG
>WBMY01031617.1:54107-66917 GCA_013397315.1 Donacobius atricapilla
ACAGATTTGGGCATCTTGGTGTCCTTTTGGTGAAAAACTCTTTTTTTTTTTCCCCAATTTTTTTGTCGCAAATTCGGGGATCTTGGGGGTTTTATGGGATGTTTTACCCCAAAATTTGGGGGTTTTGGGGGTGATTTGGAGTCAGGGATTTAGGGCTGGGTTTGGGAAGTGCCTCACAGCTGAGATGATCCCAGGATCAGGGATTTAGGGTTGAGTTTAGGACGTGCCTCACAGCTGGGATGATCCCAGGATCAGGGATTTAAGGCTGAGTTTAGGACGTGCCTCACAGCTGGGATGAGCCCAGGATCAGGGATTTAAGGCTGAGTTTAGAACGTGTCTCACAGCTGAGATGATCCCAGAATCAGGGATTTAANTTGGCAGGTGACAGCAGCACCGAAGCCTCCAGGCAGGAGGGTGCAAGCCAAGCCTCAAAGGTGCTGTCCCGGGCAGGCAGAAAAAGTCTTTTCTTCCCGAATTTTTTATCCCAGATTTGGGCATCTTGGGGTCCTTTTGGGGAAAAACTCTTTTTTTTTTTCCCCAATTTTTTTGTCGCAAATTCGGGGATCTTGGGGGTTTTATGGGATGTTTTACCCCAAAATTTGGGGGTTTTGGGGGTGATTTGGAGTCAGGGATTTAGGGCTGGGTTTGGGAAGTGCCTCACAGCTGAGATGATCCCAGGATCAGGGATTTAGGGTTGAGTTTAGGACGTGCCTCACAGCTGGGATGATCCCAGGATCAGGGATTTAAGGCTGAGTTTAGGACGTGCCTCACAGCTGGGATGAGCCCAGGATCAGGGATTTAAGGCTGAGTTTAGAACGTGTCTCACAGCTGAGATGATCCCAGGATCAGGGATTTAAGGCTGAGTTTAGGACGTGCCTCACAGCTGGGATGAGCCCAGGATCAGGGATTTAAGGCTGAGTTTAGAACGTGTCTCACAGCTGAGATGATCCCAGGATCAGGGATTTAAGGCTGAGTTTAGGACGTGCCTCACAGCTGGGATGAGCCCAGGATCAGGGATTTAAGGCTGAGTTTAGAACGTGTCTCACAGCTGAGATGATCCCAGGATCAGGGATTTAAGGCTGAGTTTAGGACGTGCCTCACAGCTGGGATGAGCCCAGGATCAGGGATTTAAGGCTGAGTTTAGAACGTGTCTCACAGCTGAGATGATCCCAGGATCAGGGATTTAAGGCTGAGTTTAGGACGTGCCTCACAGCTGGGATGAGCCCAGGATCAGGGATTTAAGGCTGAGTTTAGAACGTGTCTCACAGCTGAGATGATCCCAGGATCAGGGATTTAAGGCTGAGTTTAGGACGTGCCTCACAGCTGGGATGAGCCCAGGATCAGGGATTTAAGGCTGAGTTTAGAACGTGTCTCACAGCTGAGATGATCCCAGGATCAGGGATTTAAGGCTGAGTTTAGAACGTGTCTCACAGCTGGGATGATCCCAGGATCAGGGATTTAGGGCTGAGTTTAGGACATGCCTCACAGCTGGGACGAGCCCAGGATTTAGGGCTGAGTCTGGGGGATGTCTGCACCCTGGATTCCTCAACAAGGGCAGTGTGGCAGGACTCGCTTGACCTTTGGAGACGTTTTCCACACTGGACCGACCTTCCACGGGCTTCAGTGAAGTTGTGCGACTGTTCACGGGTAGGACAGGGAAAATTAATGCCGGGATAACGAGGAACACCCTCTGGAAAAGGTTCCCCTTGCTGCAAGGAGCAGATGCAGCACATCTGGCACCAATTCCCAACCCTCCAGCAACAACAAACCACGAGAAGCACCGAAAAAAAAAAAAATTTAAAAAAACCCCAGCAGCCCCAAGTGCTGCCGGGCTGGTCCCAGCCTCGGCTGCCGCTGATGTTTTTATGGAATACTTCCCGCCTGGACGCTGGGATGGCTCTTCCACGCCGGGTGAGTCACTGGGAGCGTGAGGAGCCAACTCTCCGCACCTCTCATCCCCTCATTTATCACGACCCTCCCCTCCCGGCTGTGCGCGCAGGGCCCGAGCAGACAGAGATGGTGAAACCAGCGGTATTTTCTGCTCCTGCCGCCCCGCATCTCCATCTCATCTTGAGCTTCACAGCAGGCCGGACGGGCCTGGCAAATCCCACCGGCTCCGGAACGTTCTCATTCCAGGGAACGCACTTGCCCCTCTCGGCCTGGATAAATGCACAGGTGCATTCAAAACGCGCACGCCCGCGTGCATTTTATGACCCTTCACCCACGTATCCATAAATCTCCAGCCTCTTCCATGTAGATTTTCCCCGGAGTTCAGCTGCAGATGGTTCTTGATAAAATATGGGCTAACGCTCACAACATCCCCGCGTGCTTAAGGTGGAATTGAGTTTCAGTCATCTCAGCCCGCTAAAAGTCAAGTTTTAAGCCCGGCCCGGTTTTCTGGGTTTCTTGATGGGCAATAAAAAGAGACAGGTGCATCCAGAGGACAGTTTGATCTGGTTCAGGATTTGTTGGTTAGATGTAGATGTCAAGCGGGAAGCAGCACAGAGAGGGAGAAATGAATTGGGAATGTTTGGGGTGGGATTCAGACGCTTGTTCAGAGCCCACAGTTTGCAGTGCTGGTGAGTTCCTCGGAGCTGGACATGCAAATTCCCACTGTGACCCTTAGGAAAGCACTCGGTTCCTCAGGCAGACCCTGAGGAATGACACAGGTGAGCCCAGAATGGTTATCCGTGAGCTCAGCACCTGAATTTCAGCCTCTGCAGGAGCTAAAGTCATTTCAGGCGAGTTGTGGTACTCCAAATAAACTTTCGGATTGGTGGGGACTCTGAATTAATGGAGACACATATTTTAATTAATTATTAATTGATCAATCAGCAGCGGGATACCACCCATGGCACAGGACCTCTGGAAAACCTGCCTGTCTTTCTGAAGTGGAGCTGGAGGATCCGCAGGCTTCACCAAAATATTTCAGTATTTCAAAGCTGAGTATTCAAAGAGCCTCAGAATTCCAAGGAGTGGGCGTGAAGGAGATAATTAGGTGATAATTGGCCACAGAGAGATGTGGGGCTCAGCCTGGACCACAGGAGGAGAAGTGGAAGAGGCCTTTCTCTCCTGACTGAAGCACAAACCTCCAAGAATTCGCAGGAGATCATTTTAAGGAAGGGATCCTGGGAATTTTCCTTCACCTGGAGCATTCCAGTGAATCTTCCTTTTGATTTCTCCCCGGTGCCATTCACCTGGGCAGAGAATGTTTAAGACCAGCTCCACTTTAGGTTTTGCAGGAGTGTCAGTGGTCACCAGGAGGGCAGCTTGACAGGAGAAACGGCTAAAAAGAGAAGTAAAAGTGAAGTGAAAAATTATTAACAAATTGCAGGGTTTGATATCCACATCCCCATTAGAGAGCTGATGTCCATTGGGAGGAAAATTCCCCTTTCCAGAAATCACTGTTGATATTTCTGACTGATTAGTCAGATTGCCAGCGATTGTTCAGGAAATTATTATAATCACCTACGGAAACAAGGGTTAATGCATATGGAAGCATAAATTTATTTAAATAATTAGCATTTTCATGGCTCTTTGAGAGCAGCAAACGCCAAGTTGCCCCCAGATGCAGAACACGGAATCTGGGGAGAAGAGCAGACGCCGTTTCCTGGGTTTGTCCAGCAGTGGAACGACACCCCTAACAACCCCCCCGCCACCACCAGTTAAAAGTGACGAAAAAACTGATGGAGACTCCAGAAATTTCCTGGAGAAATTCCACAGCTGCTAAGTCTTGCAGGAGCTGAGCTCATGGGTGTGATTCAGCGGCGATGAATTCCACCTCAAAGGCTGGACCCAGCCCTGGGCAGCAGCTGGAAAACCACACGGCCTCTCCTCCCGACCTGCTGGAAGCAGGAATTCAGCGCCGGAGGCTGAGCGAGGCCGGGATGGGCAGACACTCGTGGCGAGAGGAGAGGTCTCAGCCAGAGCGTGAAGGTCAGCCGGGGGTCAGAGCAGCTCTCGGCTGAGGCTCGGTCAAAAATCCGCTGACCTCAGTCCAAAGCTTTCCGTTGGCAGGGAGGGTTGGGTTCCTTTGGAAATGATGGGGGAAAATTCCACGGTTCCGTCAGGGGTTTGTCCCCGGTTTTGGGACTTGCAGGTGCTGGGATGAGCTGGGGGCTCCTGCCTCGCTCAGGGGCTTCACGGCTCAGCTCAGACATCTCCGTGCCTGGGGAGGAAAAAACGAATTTAAACACTCGGACAGGTACGTATTTAAATTTGGACATTCTCCAAAAATGCATTTTTTTTTTAAAGGGAATCTGTACGGTGATGAGAAAAGGGAAAATGATCCACGTCGCAGCGATGCTGATGGAGCCAAAGGGTGGCTGAAGGCAGCCACGACCCTCCAGTTTTTCAGTTTAGGGATTTCCAGGCTTAATCCCGTAATTGTGCTGCTCAAAGGTTCCCTTTCTGTGCAGAAAAATGTCTCGATGTAAGTCAGAACCAGGCTTTATAACAGCAACAGGGGGAAACAGATTTGAATTGAAGCGAATTCAAATTAATTCACAAGTTTTAATCTGAATTATGATAAGATAATATGCTTTTGCCATTGAAGGCGAAATCGAGGATTTTATCTGAATACAAATCCAACAGGAGTGAAATATTTTGAATATTGGCCCCTAAGAGTAGAAAATTCCACGTGGAGTTTCACCACTTCAAGACTGAACCACCCGAGAACTTCCAAAAATTTCAGGTGATCAGCCTGGAGTTCATAAAAAAACCAAACACGGGCTCCTAAAAACCTTCTGGTCCATCCCAAAAACCAAAAGGAGTTTGACTGGAGTTCCAGCTCACAAATATTTAGGACAAAGGTAGTGAAAAGAGATTCATTCCAGTGGAAGTTTGGGGTTGTCTTCCCCATAAATTCAGCTGGATCCCACGGGATGAGCGACGGGATAACGATCCCACAGCGAGGCGTGCAGGGATCCCTCCCCAGAGGTAATTTCTGCTTGGAGGAGGTCATTGCAATAGAAATCAAAAAAAATCAGGCTTTGGACGACAAAATCCGTGTCTGCATCATAAAAAAATAATAAAATAAAAATTTAAATCGTCTTCTTTCCCGCCCTGACCGCTCACAATCTTCATGCAGAGTTGAAAAATCCCAGTTCTTCCCATTCAGGAATTTTCCTCTGGCTGACTCCAGAGCCAATTTGTGCGCACTCAGGTTGGGAACATTTCTCCCATTCCGGAGAAATCTGTGAGAATACGAAAACGCTCTTTTATGAGAACGTAAAACTCTTTATTCTTTAATGCGGAGACAACGCTTGAAGTCGGCCAGAGGTTTCTTGATTTCTTCCCAGGAAATCTGAGAGGGAACAACCAAAGTTGATTATTTTCCTGAGCTTCGAGAGAGATTCGGCTTCAAAGGCTCCATGGCCACCTCTGGCTTCTTCAAGGTTGTCACTTATTCCAGGACATCCTTATTTTGATGGAATATTCCATGGAAAAATTGGAACAATACCAATAATCGGGGTTTGTCTTTTGGGGGGTGGGTTGGTTGGTTGAGGGGTTTTTTTTTTGTGTGGGGGGACAATCCAAAATTTCCCAGGAAATAATTCCTTATCTGTTCTGCTTATTGTGGAATAGGGAAAATAAATCCTTGGCTTAGATTCCACATCGGACATGGAGATAATTGGGACTTTCTTTGGAAGTTTTCTCGCCTGTTGCTCCAACATTGTGATACTCTGAGGCAATAAATACTGGAAAAAATAAAATAAAATAAAAATTAACGCACGGAAATTGAGTGAATTAAAACTTCCTAGGAGGCCCCTCAATAGCTGGAAAATACAGGGCAGGATTATTAATTATTAACACAGTTATGTCGCATAAAGTTATTTTTTGAAACCTGACAGTGGAAATATTCAACTTCTTACACTGTTCTTGTATCTTAGGAGAAGAAATAAGATTAATATTACTTTTAATAAACTAATATATATTATAATGTCTATTATTCATAGCATATATAATTCTACTGTATTTTTTATTGTTGTTATTAATATTCTGGTTTGTACCGTTTTGATAACTTTGGATGCCACTTTTCCACCAACATTAATTAATATTTTTAATAATTAATATTCCAGTTTAAGGAACTGTTTTCTAATAATGTTCTTTTTTTGATTCATCTCTTATTTCAATTTTTTTTTTCCAATGACAGAACTCCTTCTTCCTCCTGTATATTTTTATAGCCCAGGATTATTTTGGGGATATTTTTATGATTTTATTTTTCCGTAGTTTATTGCAATATGGCTTTATGGACCCCGAGAGCACTGTAATAAATGATGGGAAAAATAACTTACAAGGGCAATAATCCCAGTTATGGCTGCTATGGAATATCCAAGAAGGAATTTTAGGAGCTCCAGCAGCCTGGGACAAAGTTGAGTTTATCTGCGAGGCTGCTGGAATTTGTTCTTTTTATTGGGGATATTCAGAAACACTTCAAAAATGCAGCTTAATTCCCAGGCTGGTGCTTCGTGGCAAAGCTCTGTCCTGGAAAGGATCATGGTTCAATCCCAAAAATCCCAGGCAGGGATTCCCACAGGCTTCCCTGGGCTTTCAAACTTTCCCTAATAATTCAATTTAATATTGAAGGAGGCAGCAGTGATAGAAACGATGGGAGGAGGAAGTTTCCCAGAGGATTTTGCAAGAAGCTTCTTCAAAATTGTCCAGGGCTCCACGAATCCTCGGGGCTCGGGGTCATCCTGGTCCTCACTCGTGGTCTTTCCAAGGTTCCTTTTCTTGCCCTGGGTTTGAGGGATCAATTAAAACCTGCAACTCATGAGAGCCAGGCTCATTTCGCTCCCTAGGCTTCATCTAGGGATTTTTCAGGAGGGGGGAGAGGAGGGAACAAGGACCTGGCACCACTGTTCGCCCCTTGTTTGCAGCCAGGAAACACGGAGTTATTTCTCCAGACCGGCAGAAAATTTGGGAAAGTCTGGTTCATCTCTGCTGCCACCTCTGTGCCCATAAAGAGAAGGCACAAACCGCCCGTGGCCTTTTCCATCTGCTTCAGAAGGATTGGGAAGACTTTTCCCATTCCTGCCTGGAGCAACCTCAGCTGATCTCCGCAGTGTCACGGTGGGACACGAAATAGATGGACTCCATAGAGTTGTCAGAAGAGAAAGTGTCCGGATTTTCACCCCGACATTCCCCCAATCCGGGGTTTCTGTCTCTCAGAGCCCCGTGCCAGGGTTTAAAAGATGAGCTGGAACCTGTGGCTGCTCCCCAAAGGTGTTTATTCTATTTCTGATCTCAAGGCCTCACAGCAGCCTCAGGGCACTGAAGGAAAGCAGCCACAGGAACACGGACGGAGAGCCCAAGGTCGTTTTTAAAGATTTCTAACCCAATTAACTCTAAAAACGTGCTGTATTTACAGTTCTGTGCCAATTATTGTCACCTATNCCATCGATCCTTCCAAAAACTGCCAAGGGCTGGTCTCTGATTTGGTCACACCATTTGCACACAAATGATGAAATTATGCATCACGATGCATTTGTGTATTTACATCCACATCAATACATATTTCAGTTTATGTTTATTTACTTCGTGTCTCCTTGCACCTCAGTTCAGGCACAGAACCCATCATTATGTTGAGAGGTCAAGAAACCTTTAATTTTTAAATTTATTTTTTATGTGATTCCAGGATTAGAATGAAGAAAACAGGAAAAGGGAGTTATTGCAGGAGGTGAGAAAATGAGGGAAACACCCCAGTGCTACAAAGAGATGAGCGGGAAAGGTGTTGTCTCTAAGAAATTATCTGTTCTCCTCCCAGTCCACCCACTTTCCAATTAAACAAAAGCAAATCTTCCTCTTTTTTCTCCTCTGGGAATGGGGAGCCATTCCCGTGGCTCTCTGGGACAGGATTTGTCAGCTCCCGCCAGGAATGGGCATGAGGCTGTTCAGACGTGTCTGCTGAAGGAACCATTTTCCTGCTGGTGACAGAAGCCTGGCAAGATTCCCGATCAAAATTGGAGGGGGATTTTTTTTTCCCCCTTCTCTTTCCAAACAAACAAAAAAAAAAAAAAAATCATGAAAAGAGAAACCTAAATGCATCAACTGCACATAAATGAGAAATCTCCTTATTTCTTTTCTTTTTTCTTTTTTTTTAAGGTTTTCAGAAAAGACAGGAAATCTTAACACTGCCCTCCCCAGGGCCTCATCTATCAATCAGGACTTTCCTTTGGCTCCAGGATATTCCACCCCTCTCCCTCTCTTCCTCAATTTGTAGTATCTTGTACAGGAACCCCAGGCCATGTTTAATATGTTTGGGTTTTACGCTGACAACGCAAAGGTCAACATTTAAGTTAGATTATGGAATCAGAGCAGTCCCTGGGGATGAGCACAGAGCCAAGTAATTCCCATTTAATTGTCCTCTTCTCCCATCCCCCCTTTCCCCCTCCAAACAGCAAAGTCCTGTTATTTCCTCATCCCCTCTGCCTTGGAAATATGTCAGGGCTGATCTCAGGTTTATGTGAAGCCGGGATCAAATTTTCCAAAGCACTTAAGCCAGGCTTTGGTCGTAAAAGACTGAGGCGTTTGCGAAGGAAGAAGACTCCTTTTTTTTTTCCATAGTGAAATCCTCGGGGATTTGGTGGGACAAAAGACACCTGAACCTGTAAGACACAGAGAGGAATAATTTCAATCTTTTAACTTTGTATTCAGCCAGAAACTTTTTGGATTTGGGGTGCGGTGGGTGCAGACTGGAAAGGCAAAAGCGGGAGAAGGAGCTGGGGATAACGAGGAACACAAGGTGGGAACAAACCTGAGGGCCACCCACTCTAGATCGGGCAAACCACACCAGAATGTGGCAAATTCCAGGGAATCACACAATCCCGTGGATCAGGCTGGAAGGGTCCTGCTCCAGCAGGGTCCCCGTTGCTCAGGAGGAGCTCTGGAGCACTCACCCCTCCGGGTGTGCAAGGCACAACCCAGGCCGACCTGACCCACAGCTGGCTCCAGTCCTGCCCCACCTGGGATCTGGGGACCTTTGCTTGTCTCTTCCCAGCGATATCTCCACGATTTGTTGATTCTGATAATATCAGATTGCTCGGCAGGTGCCCTTCCCAAAACCACATCTCCAGTCCTCCTAAGGGCCCGCAGAAATCTGGAACGCGGTGGGAGAAATTGGGGAGCTTGTTTAGAAATGAACTTACCCCAACCTAAACTCCAGCTTACCCCACGGCCTTCCAGGGCCTGATTTTCAGCGCGGAGCCGGGGATTTGGATTTCATCATGTGCAGGTAGATGAAATCCCACGTGCCACGCCCGACTCCCGGGATGCATGAGCAAGGAGAAGGGATATGAGATCATCTCAGTGATGTTTCCCAAGTTTCTGGCCACCGTTTCTGGCCACCCAATTCCAAGGGCCGAGCAGTAATTTGTAGCTGAGGAAAACCCTTGGAACAAGTCCTGTGAGAGATTCGAGGTTGTGCCCCTGGATTCATAACAAATTGTTTTAATTTCTGTGCCAGCCAAACCTCTCTAAGTGAGTTCTGTCGTGTCTCGAAAGAAGGCTGGAGATCAGAAATTCTAAGTAGAAACAGATCCTTTTATCGGACACGGATAAAAGCACACAGAATACCCTCCAAGCAGCTGAAATTTTTATCCTCAGGTCCTTGGAAATGGCTTGGACAGCTGAGCAGTTGCTTCCAAGATGAGTTTTCCTGGTCAAATCCTACCCTGATTCAACAAGGAAATTCCCAGCATGGATTGTCTGCATCCCACGATCCCCGAGTTTGCCGATGTCACAAAAACCGGGATTTCCTCTCCGGGTTGGGCGCCTGGTGCCGCCGGAATCCTCTGCAGGGGGGTTGGATCAGCCCGAGGTCCTTCTGGGGCTGCCGTCCAAAACCACGGAATGATTAAGGATGGAAAAGTCCTCCGGGATCATCCAGTCCAACCTTCAACCCTAGAATGGGCCACAGAATGCCACATCTCCTCTTTGCTGGACACTTCCAGGGATGGAGACCCCACCGCTTCCTTGGGAAGCCTCTTCCAGCGTTTAACCATTCAGTCAGGAATTTTTCCCTCGAATCTGACCTGAACTTCCCCTGGACCAAGTTCGAAATTAATATAATTGTCTAATAAATTAATAGATCCCTGTTGTTGTTGTTGTTGTTTCTTTTTAGTCCAGATTATTGTCCCTGGTTGGAAAATGTTTCCTGGGAGAAGCCAGGGCAGGGGACAAATCCTATTACAGGCAATATCCACATTTTTATTCCTGAAATATGAACCCATGGCAAACTGATGGGAGGAAATCTTGGCGTTTTATCCAAAATTTTTGCTTTGTCTTGCGTTTGAGGTGTCGCATGATTTTTAGAAAGACTTCCAGTAGCAAAGGAAATGTTGACTGGAGCACGAATCCTGTGGGATCATGTCCTGAGTGGATTTCTGGAAAAGATGAGCTTTCTGATTCCCTTATTCTCCAGACACTTTTCCTGGAATATTGTGGTTAGAAGAAGGATAATTAAAGGATAATTATTCCCATCCTTATGTCCTTAGCACTTGGACTAACAGGGAAGGAATAAGAAGGGAAGTTCAGTGGATAGAGGAAGGGGCTGGAAAAATGAAAAAATTTTTGGATTTATGCCTCAAACTGCCCTGAGTGGTAGAAACAAAGTCAGATCCATGAATTCCCCAAACTGCATCGCCTTGAAAACCTGCAGAGCAGCAGGGACATTCCACAGGTGCAGGAATCAGTTATGTAAGGAGATGAAATCCAGCACTAATGGCATCTTTATGTGAATATTTAAATTCAGGCTGCAAAACGCCCACATTTTATTGATGTCTATAAAATACAGGACGAAAGTCGCTGCATTTTTTGAGATTAAATTTAAACGAGAAGATGTGAGAGCTGTCAAGGAGGAAAAGTCTCTGCAGCCAGGGCAAGGAAAATGCAATATCCCTGGATTTTATCCATAATTCCCTACTGCAAGAATGCCGCCTTACCATGGGAGGTGGGGAGAGGAATATTTGGTGCCTGGCTATAAATTGAATTTAAAAAGGTAAATCCAGCAGCCCATTCCTGTCCTGCTGGAACGGGACTGGAGGACATGGAGATGGATTAAGCATTCCCAGAAAGAAACATAAAAGAATATGAAACACATAGAAAACAATGCATTTTAAAAAAGGGGGTGGGGGAAAGAAACCACTTTTTTTTATTTATTTTATTTCTTTTATTTTTTTTTCCCCGGGCCACTCACAGAATAATTCGAAGCAAATGTGGAGCCTTTCTCTACGATGAGACAACCGCAGAGGGTCACGTGAGCCCCGTGGTGCTTCGGTTTCTTGTTAACCCACACCATTATCCCAGTGGTCCTGGAATTATTAGTGGGAAATATCCCTTGAACGGCCGTGTTTGCCAAACTGGCTGCTCGGTATTTATTTCATAATTATCCTGATTATTTGATAGACGAATTCTGGGCTGGTTTTCTCCCCTTCCTGGGAAAAGAGAAGCATCAGCTCCCCATACGTTTCTCATCTTCGGGATCAAACGGATTCGTGGAAAATCTGCTTTGCTGTGGGCAGGACTCAGATACTTTTCCGATGCCGGATGTTTGGAGAAAGGTTTTAAGCACACACACAAACCTCCACATTTTTTTTTCTGGGTTTTTTTGGTGCATAAACCATTCCCTGGCTGCAGAGCCACCCCAGCTTGGCTTTGGTGAACGGAGGATGAAGCTTTCCACGCTCCAGGACCTGCTGCAAGTCGGGATTTCACCACAGGAGGAACTGGTTCCAATGGCTGCCCCCAATCCCGATTGTCGGCCCCATTCCCAGCTCCCATTTCTGTATCCATGAGGTGAAGTGAGGGAAGAGGCCGAAACTAAACCCCAAAAATTCGTGTTGCCCCAGATTTGCTCGCCGGCCTGGCTCAGGGTGATGTCAAGGGAGGGTTTGCTCTGGATTTGGCTCGAAAATTTCATGGAAAAAGGATGGAGCTCTGAGCATCCCGGGCTGGTGGAAGGCGGAAGGTGCAAGGTGGAAGGTGGAAGGTGGAAAGTGGAAGGTGGAAGGTGGAAGGTGGCCCTGCCCTGGAACAGGGTTGGAACTGGATAATCCCTAACGTCCCTTCCAATTCCAGGATTCCATGATGGAATGAAAGACAAAACTGGCTGCGCGTTGCTTCCCATGACGGTTTTCCCGACCCTTCCAGGTCCTGAATGACGTCAGTGCCAGGACACCCTTCTCTGCCTCAGGACCATTTAATTTCCATCCAGATTGTTTGGATGTGATCCAGAATATCCAAACCCAAAACTGTCCAATCCCAGCGCTGCGGAGTTTGGGGCAGCTTTGGTGCTGCAGCTGCACCCAGAGCTTTGGGGTCAAAGAACCCCGCTCTCGGAGGGGAAGTTTTTTTTTGGTATTTTCTTTGTTTTGTCATTTATTTCCAGATCTGAGGCGAGGGACACAGTGCAAAGCTCATTCCTCACTCTCCCTTGCTCTTTTGCTGCCATGAAATGCACGGCTGGAAGCTCCTTATGGAATCGTTTGGGTTGGAAAAAACCTTTGGGATCATCAAGCCCAACCACTCCCCCAGCAGAGTCAAGACCACCCCTAACCATTTTTTTTAATTCCTTCAGGGATGAGGGCTCCACCACTGCCCTGAGCAGCCTGTGGAGGCCTGGAAAACCCTTCCCAGGAAGGCAATTCCCTAATATCCAACCTAAACCTCCCGAAAACTGCCACTGGATTTCTGTAGGGATCAGGCTCTGTTTGTATCAGCGTCACCTTCACTGTTTGATCTTCTGTCCTGCAACCATTTCAACGTCCACAGCGCCTTGTGAATTTTAGGATTTTCAAGGTATAGGTGTTA
>WBMY01031618.1:10840-66483 GCA_013397315.1 Donacobius atricapilla
TAAGGAAGGCAGGAGCCTCCCTTGGAATGGGCAATGTAAACACCTTCCCTCCAAATTATTATAATTTTTAAATTAAAGGGCTCTCAGGCAAAGATATGAGAATAGGAATAACAGTTCTTTACCAGTATGTATAACAAAGCCAACAAACACCACCAACTCTGGCATTAACAACAAACCAAACCACAAACCCTTCCCTGGCCGCGGGCCCTTTCCCGTCGGCGCAGTCTTGCTCATGGCCGGCAGGGGCGCCGCTGGCTCCCGGCGGGCAGGGCGGGTGCTGTGATTCCCCCGCGGCTGCAGGGGGCGCTGTGACACGGGCTCGGGGAGCTCACGGTAATGGCGGCTCAGCTGAGATGGGAAGGGAGGGAGGAGAGGCTTCGCTCCACAAACCCCCTGGACAGCCGATCCTGGTGCCCCAGCAGGACTCTCAGAAGCAGGAAGATGGGACAGCAGGGAATCTCAGCAGGCAGAGAGTGCAGGGCTACAGTGCAATGAAAACTTGAAGCAATGCTGAGGAAGCAAAGGGGATGGGACAGTGGTGGCCTGGCTCTGAGCAGGGCAAGGAGAGGCAAGCTCAGGATCCTGGACACCCAAGCAGATGGTGATAGGTCCCTCTTTTAGTGAGGTGGGTGTTAATAATGTCTTAATTCAGTGGCTGCTCTCACAAGCAGAGGGTCACCCTGTGGCAGAAGCAGCAGCTCTGGACTGGGCTCTGGCAGCAGCAGTGAATTCCCTTCCCTAAGCAGCAGCTCTGACTGTCCTCTCAAGCCAAGAGAGAGAGAGCCAGCGTCTGCCCCAGCCCCATCTTTTACCTGTCCAATCCTCATGGTATCTCTGCCCCTCAGAGAGAAACTGCCAAATAAGAGAAGTGCAACCAGATGCCCTCCTCCCCTGAGCTTGGCCACTGCTTTTGTTCTTCTTGGGTACCCAGTTGTTCATGTTTCCTAGAAACTTAGGGAAAAAAAAAAAAAGTCCCTAAGTAAAAAAGGAAGAATAGGAAGGAGACCAAATCCCCAACACCCTCAGACCTTGAGAGTAACTAAATTCCTCTGAGTCACCAGATACTTCTTCCGGCTACTCTATACTTCCAATTTTATATGTGAGCATTTTTAGGAGCTCTTTGTTCATTTCTCTAAGCTTTGTGTCATATTTTCTTGATGTTATTTTGCTCAGGAAAAAACACTCTTGAGTTTAGAGGAGGTGACTCTGGAAAATCCACTCATTCTCCTGGACACCTCGTCTCTTTTCAAATTAATATCATGAAATTCTCCAAAGAGGCCTAAATCTACTTGTACAAAGCTTCGGGCCTTTGATCCTGCTTTTGTTACCTTCACCTTCCAGTTCCATCTCCCCACCCTATCCCAGGGTTTTAAACTCGACCATCTCTTAAACACCACAGCCAAGGCTGCTCCAACCCTCTGATTTCCCACCAGAACTTTCTTTCTGTTTTTAATACCAAGTTCAGAAGATCATCTTTTACCATCTGATCCTTAATAATCTCTGCCAGGATGTTGTCATTGATATACTCACTGCAAGACTACCCATTTTCGTCTGCCCACTAATCCTGAACTCGTAAGTGGCTCATCATCTAGTACAAGGTAGAGCTCCATGAATTCCTGCATCTCTTTCCCAAAAGGGTGACTCCCCATTCTCACTTCTTTATAATGTTCTTTCTAAAAAATGTTGTATCACTTAGTGTAGCATTCCAGTTGTGTGACCTATCCCAACACATCTCTTTCACTTCAAAGCAAACATAGCACACAGATCTCAAATTTCTCCTATTTGTTCCCCATGCTATATACCTTACTGCATGGTACTTAAGAGAAGAAATCAATCATATGCCCATCTCCAACAGATTTCAACTCCTCCTCCAGACCAATGACTTCATAGAAAAACTACTTAATTGTAGTACTACAGTACTACCTTAATTGAAATTAATTCATAAATGTAACAGTAACACACGTGACAGAGAAGCATCAATAGGAAATCATATTCAATCTGTTGAAGCAACCCATCTATACCTAAACACTATTGCAAACAGGTTGTATGTTGTTTTCCAGTTGAATTTTTTGGTTATTTTTCCTACAATAGGGCAGGATGTCATTCTTGTGGATCTATGAATGACCATTTGTGAGAAGGTTGGCCTTATGGGCAGGAGTGCTTATATTCAGCGCTGTGAGAAAAAAAGACTCTTTTAACCTCTTAACCCTCCATGAGAAAAAGGAAGCAGGTTCATCAGGTGACTGACTGCATTCATGTCCTTAGAGGAAAGAGGTCAATTTTTGCAAAAGTGATTGCAAAGAGAGAATATTTTTTCATAAAGTTGTGAAAGGTGTTTTTACCTCCAAAATTTTCCACAATATGCAAGAATTTATCCAGAATAGTTGAAATCTTTCAATATCTGACTTTTCTGTACAGAAAAAAAAGGAAACAAATTTATTTCTACAAATTAAAAATAAAGTATATCAAAGCCAAATGAGATGTGAAATTTTAACAATTAAAAATAAGCTTTACTTCCTTAGTGTTTTTTTCAAGACTTCATATTTAGGTATCTTTTGATGAGACTAGTTTCAGTGAATCAGTCACTTGCTCAGAACATATTTTCTTTTATGGCTTAATTTCATCTGCCTTTTTTTCCTATTCATGGCTATTTTTATTTGCACCAAATTTTTGCATCAAAGTTCTAAAATACTTGCATTTTTAGAAAATATTTATTCATTATTGAAAAGAATTAATTTGAGGATATTTTATGTTTCCTATCACTTATTACTTTTTTTTTCCTGTCTTTATATTCCAATAATTTATACATCCTATGCAACTGTCTTTGTCAAAAAAGCTTGGTTTATTTTGTTGGTTAAAATTATGCAAATTTAAACCAGTAGTTTATTATGCATTAGCAAGAGAAATAATAGACATGAAGTTTTTTCTATCCAAACATAATTGGAATGCCTTACTGCAATGCTGAAGAAATTGATTATAAAGTGCCACAGTTAAACTTGTTATTTGACAAAACCTCTCACATTTGAGACCTTCTCTTAAAACCATATATTTTGAGTGTGGCAAAAAGGTTTTGACAAATTATTCTACCATTTATTCTATGTCATATCTACTACATTCTTGTCCTTGCTTCCTCTCTTTATAGAATTTGATCGTTCTCTGGCATACCCAGCATAAATTTCCAGTCATTAGAGGTAAAAGCTGATTATTTATGCTTACCTGCAAAGTATCGTATCAACCTGAATACAGAGGAAGGATATGATTTGGAAACTTTATTTGGACTAAAAAAGTTTTACCCTGTACATTTGTTTGGAGCTGACAGTGCTTTTCATGTGTACAAAAAATACAACCAAGCTGGGGGAGAAGGAAAAATATAAAATAAAATTTTTATTTCTTAAAGTGGGACATATTTTGTACATATATATTTGTATGTAGTCTTATTAAAAAGTAGTCTTGATTAAAAAACCCCAACATATTAAATATGTAAAACTATGAATCTAAGATTCTTCTTTCTCCTTCAGATAAACACCAAGCTGAGTACTAGAAATACTGTTCCTTTCTTTATAAAAATGTGTGAAGGCTATGACTTGTCATTATTGCCAGTTTGATAATGCTGTTAAAAACAATATTGCATACAATAAGAAACCACCTCTTGAATATCTACATATTCCTACCAACATCTACGTCTTTATACAGCTACAATATGCCTATGAATCTTGTGAATTAATATTCAAGACATTGACTATTCAATTACCTCCCTAATCAAAAATATCTTTTTAACTTACCTAAAATACAATGCATGGGTTTATGTTAATCATCATTCATTTATTATGTCACCACTTCAATTCTCAGTATTAATTCTGCCAGTATACTCTCTTAATGAAACACAACAAAGAAAGCAAATAGAAAGCTTTTCATAATCTTAAATCTGAACTGTTGTTCATCAAACAACTATCCATTTAATCTTGGCCAGTGCAACACACTGCTGATGAAAACTTTATTTACATTTCCTTGAATTTAGAAAGCTTCTGATTTAAATAAAGGCAATTTGGCTGATGCTTTAAAACATAATTCTATGCATCATTTACAGTATTATTCTGTGGGTTAATTCTATTCACAGAAGCACAACTTATGAATGTATATTAAGCTTTAGTTTCTTCATTAGTTTCTCATTACTGTTTGCTCCTGGTTCCCAAATTTGTTATTCGATATGTCATTGTTATAATGTACTATTTGCTCTGAGTTTGTCTTAACAGCATGCTTCCAACAATGAAGGTGGAATTTACTTCAACAGGCAAGATACAAAATTCTATTTCAGCCATGGTACTCTGGTAAGTTTATTCCTCTGCTAATAATTTCTAATACTGTGTCTGGTGATATTATCTAGCATTGAGTTACAGGTGCCAAACTAGTATCAGTTTTCTCTAGATAACTTGCAACAATCGAGTAGATTGCAATATTTTCCAGATTTTGCCATTATTTTTTAATAAATAATTCTAAGATGACTTTGAAAAACTTAGGCTACTAGAATATGTGTATTTTCTTTCTTCATTGCAGAAATGGTATTAGATATTAGTTTGAACTACATCGTTAATACAGCGATGAATTTACTCTTTTGTGAAATTGTGTTGGACATTTTCATCAAACTTAGAGAATAGTTAGAATTGCAGAACACATTGTTCTAACTTGGAAGAAAATAAATGGTCTCCTGACATAATTTTTCATTAATGAAAAACCTTAATTTTCCTTGATTCTCTAGATCTTTTTCAGGTAATACCACTGAAAATTTGAAAAGTCTTGCATAAAAGAATGAAGTGTGGATTTGTGTTAATATTTTCACTGCAGCAATCAGAGTTTATTAAATTCCTTCACCTTTCCAAGAAAGCGGATGGAAAAATGTGCAGTCAAAACACATGTAAACAAATGTTTGCAAAGTCCATAGTATTTACAATAAACTGCATAATAAAAGATGACTGGCTGGAAGTGATGTCATCTTGTTTCATCCCTTCTTTGTTTCTGTCTTTATAGATTTTGGCAGCTTGTATTATTAAGAATACATTTTCTCTTCATTTAATTGAAGTAATTTAAAAATAACGTATATACACAATCCCTCCTCCCAAAATGCATAATCAAGATAATCCTAGTATTGCTATCCATAATAATTAAAGATCAAGTTGGCTTGGCTATAGTTCAAACATACCAACTCAATGAGAGAGAAAATCAGATTCAATGAGGCTGGCCAGGGTGAGATAAGGTCCTTAGTGCTGAGTTTGGTTGAAAAACCCCACAAACAAATAAGAAAAAGAAGCCAGGGAGAAATACACAATCCCCCAAAAGGCATGTGACCACAAATGAAAAAAAAATGCCAACCCTTAGAGGTCCTGCTAATTATTAAAAGGTAATAAATAAAATTTCTGTAATAGAATTTAAAATCTGATAAAACTTTACCATTTGTGCTTTTTAGAGACTTCCCATTGATTTGTTGAATGTCCTTGCCACCCAAAAAGTATATAGAACATAAAAGTTTCAACTTTCTCACTGCACTCAAGGAATAAAAAAATACAGCATAAACTATAGCCTGGTAGTTTTCACAGAATATATTTGTTATCACATACATAGGGGATATTTATTTATATGAATTTCATTTCTTTCTTACCTGCTATGCATATAGCAAAATTTCCTTTCAACAAGACCCTGAAAGAAACATTTAATCTGAATACCAGAAAAAATGTTATTAGATGAATCCAGGATTATATTTTATGGCCCTGATGTTTCATCACCTGAGAATGAAATTGTTCTATGTTTTCCAGTGGTAGAAAGTGTTCCGAAAGACATTGCAAATAGTGGTTTTTAACCCTATAATATTCAAAGAAAGGAAATGGCATTCTCCTTTATATTGGTCTGCTGTTTTCAGAGGCAATTAAAATCCATCTGTGGGGGAAACAAATGACAAAAATAAGTTAAATGTTTCTTCTTTTATTAAGAAAGTGTCTTGGGTTCAATACTGAAAGGAAAGCATTATTTTATCTTCATCTGTTCATTCTTAACACATCTATTTTTCCTCTGGAAACTTTAAATCATTGTCTCAAGTACCTAATATTCCACTACACTTCACATTACTATAAACACTTTCTTCTTTTTGAAAACCAGAATGGTTTCTGTTGGGACGAATTGTGAAGATCACCTAGACCCAACTTTCCAGCCAGGGGCAGGGACACCTTCCTCTAGACCAGGTTGCTCAGAGCTTCATTCAGCCTGGCCTTAAACACTTCCAGCAATAGAGCAACCACAGATTCTCTGGGCAACATCTTTCAGTGCCTTGCCACCTTCACAGTAATTTAATTATTCTTAATATCCCATCTGAATCTACTGTCTTTCAGTTTGAAGCCATTCCCCCTTGCCCTATCACTGCATGCCCCTCCTGTGTGTCCCCTTTTAGTACTGGAAGTCTGCAATAGGGTCTCCAAATGCACAGAATGAATTATCAAGAAAATGCTAACATTCTGACACAACGTTTTGGTATCTTTTGCAGCTTACAGTGCATTGTCATGTTACAGGAAGCCCAAAGAAAAGACTTTACACTTTTCCATGTCTAGGTCTACCAGATAAAAGGTTGAATAATATGGAACAACCTGGATACTGATCAAATTGTCTGTCCCCCAGTGGATTATCTTTTTTAATCTAAAAGAGAGTAAAACTTAGTACTTCCAAAGCAGACACCCAAGGGGTCATCATTTCATGTCTCCTAATAGGAAAATTATAGCATTACCATTTTCTGACTGGAAAATTAATAAGATATTTTGTGTAACAGTATAATTCCAACAGATTATTCCTGGCTAATTCTCCCTGAGATGCTGTAGCTCTATTTCTGCTATGAGAGACATCTGTGGGAAAAGGCAGTGAAAAACAGAACAGTGAAGTTTTAACATGTGAAGCTTATGTGTAACAGGGAAATCCTTGAATGACCTGTAAAACTGACAGCATTGAATTACCTAATCCTCTTTTAAGAGTCAAGGACTTGACCCATAAACTGCAAGAAACTTAACAAATGACACCATTCTTCTAAAACAATAGGTGCTATTTTAAAAATATGAGTAAGGTTAGGTCTCACCTGATAGTCTTGTCTGGCTGGTTTTACTTCTTCAGTTCAACTTCATAGAAACTGAAAAATCATCTCTAGAGGTGAAATATGGCATAATCTGCACAAAGGAACTTCCGGATTACACCAGTTAATGAATACCTTGTGTTCTGTAGCCTGTTTATACCTTCACAATTATTAATATAACTTTTCTTCCTACCTATGGTTGATTTTGCTGCTATACTAGAATCCTATCCTTTACCCTTCCAATGTAAACTTCACTACACATACATTATTGCATATGTTGCCTATTTCTCTTCTGTATTTTTGCATAAAATGAGTTGCTATAAGCACAACTACCATATTCCATGTTACTTAAAGGTAAAGGAAGTAGTCTTATATTACAGTTTATAAACAGGAAACATTCCTGCGTTCTGATCAGTTCTATTTTTGAGAGGGACAGATTTTTAGAATATAATTGATATAGTGTTTCTGGCTCTAAGTATTTGCTGAAATTTAAATAATTCATTTCAATCTCTCACTATAAATTAATTTCCATATTTTGCCTAACTAGTTATCCTAGGAGACCTGTCCGCAGCAACTGAGGCTGGCCTTATCCTGGCTGAGATGTGATGTGAGGTTTGAGACACCTTGTCCCATTGGCACCTTGCAGAAGTGCATTTAGTATAACCATAGGGGGAAGACAAATGATATATTTTGAGATCTTGCTCGTTCTTGCTCTTAAAACCATTTCCAAAGGGAATGTAAAAGTCAGTGCATATGGCACAAATATAATTCTGGACAGAGATTGCATTTGAATTACAGTTCAGAGACAATATCACCATCTGTCTAAAAAGTCCTTTCTGATCTCCTTCCTCAAAATGCAAGAGAATCAGAGAAAGCATGTGACACCATGAGAGAACCATAGCAAAGCAGCTAGATCTTCATTGTAATAAAAAGGAAGTTAAAAAGAGGTGCTTGATAAGCCCTACTATCTAATCTTATTATTCCTTGATGGTCTATCACTTAGTCATTGACTGAATTTCTTAACACTCTATAATGACTATAAAAGCTTTTTTTTCGTGAGAAATTTTGGCTCAAGCTTTGTATTAAAATGTCTTATTCCACAAAAAAAAAGACAATGCCATCAATAAGCCGCTGATACATTCAGGTGTCATTATTTTTTAAAAAAGGCCTTTTGCAATTTCTTGAACTAAACAGTTTTTTGATAAACATTTTTAACTGAACTAATTGGTACTTGAATACACTTTGTATAAAATATTTAATTTTAATTTAATTGGAAATTAAATTTAGTTTAATGTATTGGAAATTTAGCAATACAACTAGAAGAAAAAATATTTGGGTCCTATTTCTTTCTTAAATAAACTGTTTCTGTGTTTATATTACTATTTGCGTAGCTTACACCTGTATATGTATTTAGGGTAAAACCACAATTTTTATTGCTACATTTTGGTTGACAACAAATATGGACAAGAGTTTAAATGGCTTTAGACTATTTTCTTAGCAAAGTATAAAAATCATCTTCTGTATTTCCAAACTGAAATTTTAAGTAGGAAATAAATCCCTACACTTTCATATTCCTTATAATTTTTAATCAGTTTGGTATTATTTTATAATAATACAAATCATATGTAACTAGTGCAGTTGCATTATATTTAATGGAAGGAGGAATAGAAGTAGATGGGAAAAAAAAAAAAAAGAATCGTCACTTAACCTGAAATTTATGGTTCAATATCACTTCTTTACATAAACATCCCTTTCAAATGAAATTGCCCATTCAAGAAGCAAGGAAGGATACTTGGTCCTTTTTTGTTTGCATTCAAGAGCTTAAAGGATCAGCTATTTATTTGAAAAACGTCACCTTAAGAACTTAAATTGAGAGTAGGAACATAGTAAGTAAGGAAAAAAAATTAAAAATCCAAATACTTAAAAGCACTGGGAAAATGCATGGATGTGACAGTTATAAAGAGCTATTTCATCAAATGTGAGATTTTTGTATTGACTGGGCTCCTGAACCTTATGCTAGCCAAGGATACACCCTTCCAGAGAAAACCAACTTCTTAAATAAAAATCAAATACTGATTTGATCAGAGAAAACCTTGTCATCTCTACAAATCTTCTGGAGTTGATACTGTTCTGAATTCAGAACTATTAAAGGATTTGGGAAAAGCTGGTATATTCTGTTGCTATAAAGAACTCACTGAACTATGAGGATCTGTGGCCTGACTTGACAGTGCAAGGAGCAGACCTGGAGCTGTAGGGCAAGAGATGTGCTGGTTCAGTGCTTTTTAGGGAAGCAATGCCCTAACAAAAAGACATCAGAAAATGTGACTGAATATTACATCTCCTTGAAAATATCACTAAAAGAAGATACACATGCTGGAAACACACAAAGTTCAAATACTGCAAAATATGAAGGACATTTCAATTCTAAATATCCATCTTCCTTTCTATTGGGAAGTAATCATCTAGTGGTACACGTACCTATTTTCAGAAGTGTTACTAGAGGATGCACAATAAAACTCTTGACATACTCTTAGAAGGTACTATATCTAAGAGAAATACAGTGTTTTCTTGTTAATTAATCCAGGAGCAAGGTAAAATTATATCTCTTCTGCCAGTGAGCAAGTTTTTGAGTATGGGCACATTGCATTCATCCCTACGTTGTATCCATTCCACTCTTTCCTAAGAAAAGTCTTAAGACTTTCTTTGTCTTAAGAACATAGAATGACAACTGTCATTGTAAGTCTTGGAAAATGTTTTTATCCATAGACCTCAGTGTTTTTTAAAAAAGGAAATAAAATTCAGTAATTTTGATACAAGCTGAAATGGATTCTGAAAAAGTTACACTTAACACTCAACAATTCTGATTTCAATTCAAGTGTGTTATCCACCAAGCATGCTATATATCTGAACACTGGATAGGATACAGGAATCTTATTCTTGATGAGAGTTCTGAAGGGAAATTAATATAATCAAGAACAGAAAACCAGAACATATAAATGAAGCAGTTTAAAACTCAAACTGGCAGTAGTTTCTCACCATATGCTGTGCTCAAAGCTTGATGGTTAAACGTGCAAAGACATCTGGTAATTGCCTGAAAATAAGAACCTGGGCCTCTGTTTGTTGACCAACTGTGTTGCCAGCACATATAAATTATTTACACTACTGAAAATGCAGAGCGTTCTGTGGAGTAACAGCATGTGACACTCTTTTACAGCGCTAATGTTGAATTAGCTGCCTGGAACTTGAGTGATGAATGAAATATGCTTATACATTTAGCATTAATCCAATATAAAAATCTTGTAGATTTTTTGTCAAGAAGGTGGTATTGTTATTATAAAACCATTTTGCTTTAAAATCAATTGAGGCCATGGAAAGTACTCTTAACATCAAGCATTTTTACAATACTTGATAGCCATTAAACTAATCTTGACTGTACATAGCATACATACATCAGAAATGAATTTTTTTAAATAATATAAAAAATTTATTTAATTCCTGTGTGAGGAATTTGAGTGGATTACAGATGAGATGCAAAACTGTAGAATTAATTTTTTGGTATTCTAAAATAAGATTTGTTTTTCTAGATTTCAAAATACATCTTAAAATACAGAATCTCAATTGTTGTTATTACATACTTTTATATACTTCTTAACTTCTCCTACTTGGTGTTTGTCTTTTTTTGGGGGGAGGAGGTGTTTTGCCACCAAGTATCATAGGGCACCTTGATTATTCCCTTAGTTACAAATATGTATATATATATATATTTCAGTTCCAAGAGATATGCAATTAGCCTGTTCTACAAGAGTTGACTATTGAGCTCCATTAAAAAATCAGTTAGTAATGCTTTAAATTTTAAACTCTATACATAATTATTTATCTTCACTGAACTTAAAATTCCAAAACAAAAAAACATTTAAAAATAAACAAAAAAACAAAAAAAAACAACCAATCAAACCAACAGAAATATCGAAATAAAAAAAATACTCTGTAGAATTTTACTAACTTTTTTTTTGCAGAAACAGCTATTTTAAATTGCTTACTTAACTAAGAATGGATTTGCAACATTACCTTACCTGAAATGTTAGAGGTTCAGCAGTCACTAAAATGTGACCCTCTCAGAAAAAGTTCATAGGATATCAAATCTTCAGATATATCCCTACACTTTGAAAGGATTCCAAACCCTCAGGTATGATCCTGGCTAGAGGATCAAATTTTAATCAGGATGATAGCTATCATGAGACATACCGTGTACCGGGTACAGAGCCACAAAAGAAAACGTGTGTTGCAGAATCAGGCCTTGCTCCTCAGTTTGGACTACAGCTCCTGTTACTGCAAAACTTTGAGGAAAAAAAGTGAATTACAGAATAAATAAATCAACAGAAATTCAACCCATATGAAATGTTTAATTGGGAACAGCTGGCATTTTTATCATCCTTTCCATCCTGCTGCCAGTTATTTATGAAATATAATGATGAATTATTATGCTTCTCTCTATATTTTCACACATCAATCTGCTTTGAGCTGTCTTCTAAAATAAGTACACTTCCTACAAAAATTAAATATCTCTATTTTTAAATTACATCAATAATAGTGATATTAAAGATGTCTTATAGGAAAATAAATATCAAAGTTAAAACTGAATTGTCAATTTATGATATAGTGATATTTTCTCCATAATTTTGGAAAAAGAAATAATGAATTGCAATGAAATAAGTTAATTCTGTTGTCCAATAACTCTTACTCAACATATTGATTAGAACTCTAGAAAACTGCCAAAGGAAGTAAGAAAAGAAGTAAATAATTGCAGGCATTCTCAGAGCTTTGGAGGAGACCATCAGGGAACTTAAAGCTTGAGATATTAAGACCAGTTAATGAATAGATGAATCCTAGGGTTTGTTTTTTTGGTTTTGGGTTTTTTTTTGGGGGGGGGGGAAGGCGTGGAGGTTGTGTTTTGGTTGGTTGTTTGGTTGTTTTTTTCCTGTGAAAGTCAGGTTGTTTTTACTATTTAAGAACAAAAGTACTATTCCGTCAAATTTTGGCAGAAAATTATCTTCCTGCCTGGAAGGTAGGAAAGGGAAATTTAAGAATTGGCATCATCCCTACAACCAATTTTGTCTCTCATCCAAACTGCAGGTTTCAAAGGCTGAGAGGATCATCTTTACACAGGTATGCCATAGCTGAGAGATGGGAGGAACAAAGTCTCAAGGAAAGGGCTGAACTTAAGGAAAAGTAAGACAGACAACATGACAGTTGATGAATCAGTGGGAGAACAAAAAAAATGGAAAGCAAAACTTCATAGCTCTGCTATCCACGGCCAAGCTAAATGAGCCCATAACCTTGTGGCCCAGTAACTCCGCTGTTACTTGCAACAGAAAATATTTTATGATATGCTTCCAGTGACATCTGGGCAGGGCTGGATCTGCCAGAAGGCTTCTTATAGACCATAACTTGTCTAATAACAAGTTATCCAATATTTATCTGAGTAAATAAAGTCACTGAACTCTTTTCTTTGGCATCTCGAAATGATATTTTTCAAAAGAAAACATAAACCCCACTGCAGTTCCCCACTAGTAAAATATTAATATTTCCATATTTTGCTTGCCTTTCTCCTCACTTCTGTCCCTTCCTCCAGAAGGCGTATCCTTGCTTTGCTAGAGGCAAAATCTTGTCAAGACACAAAAAAGCACCAAACCAAGAACTGCATAAATTGTTCAAGTATCTTCAGCAGCACATCTCCTTGGGCCTCTTGTGCACAGGAAAGAATATTTTGGTTTTGTCCATAAAAAGTAGAAGAATCTCCCTATGCATTCTGACTGCTTTTTGACATATATGTTGAAATAAAATATAATGAATGTTACTTCTAGTTAACATATTCAATGATCACATAGTTAAATAAGGAGTATTCTCAGCATCAAGTGACGCAAACCAGAAAAGTCAACATCAAATGTTAGTGGTTTGGTAGTTCAATGTCTTTCTCAAGATCATCGCAGCCAGTGCCAAACTTGAAGCAGTAATCTTCATTGCTTCAAAGAAGATATGATTATAGGGATCATTGAAACCATGGCTTTTCTCAATTACCTCTATCCATGTTTGGAAGAATTCTGACATAATTTTCTTAATGACTTCCCATTACAACTGCCTTATTGAAGAAATTAAGAGTTCTGGGTGCAGATTTATTAAGATTTAAAGCACTGCAATTTTTGGCCCAAAGTAATTGCATTTCTTTTCTTTTTTCTTTTCTTTTTTTTTTTATTTTCAAACTGACATGGCAACATAAAATATTAGGTTGCTCTTCATAATCAGCCATTAAATGCTAGACCTTGATTCAGATGTTGCAGTACTAAGTAAAGTAATATTTACAAACCCTCAGATTGGCGAGCATTAAACCTTAAAAGCCTGCTTTATAAACAATAATGAAAGGAAATTTACTGAACTCTATAATGGGAATGATGAAAAAATCCATTCTCAGTCATCAGTGTCACAATTTGAATTAATTAGAACCAATACCACAATTTTGGTCTCATTTACTTTATGGCATTGTAAGTCTTAGGAATATTTATCTTCTGATGAACTTTTTATGTTTAAATCCTTGAGAAGTAATTTTGTATTTATTATAATCAAAAATTAAATCAGATGCAATATGCAACAAGCAGAAGTTTCTATTATACTCAGTGGGTTGTTTTGGTTTGTTTTTTTCCTAATGTGGTCTGCATCTATTAAGAAACTTTTTATTGATTCTTGCATCATTATTCTGAGTTCAAGAACAGCAGTAGATCTAACATAATGATTGTGTCAGAATATCTTATTGCAGCTACAATGAAGTATTAATTCGTATTAAATAGTTTTCCTCTGGTTTCCAATAAAATTTTAATTTTTTTTTTTTATATTTATTTCTAGTACAGGTGAGTATAGTAGAGAAATAATTAGTAGTGTTCTATGTTGGATTGTTCACTCAAGACACAAATAATTTTGAGCTGAAACATCTGTCACTTTTTGGTGTAAACGCTCACCAAAATATTTCAGTTACTTCAGCTTTGGATGGTTCAATTGTAGGTATAAGAGTAGAAATTTCTTTATCTACCTCTAGGCTCTGTGAAACCTCTTCTTCCAGACAATATTTATTATTATCCATTTGTAGATGTCATAGAATGCATTTTTTCCCCAGAATTTTCTGAAGTTTGGAATTTCTGTTTTTGTCCAAGAACAGGTATTCTGTGAAAAAAAAAAAATCTGCAACTACCTAAATTGTTTTGTTATTGTTATGGGTACTCTTATTCCCATTTTCATACCTTTCAAAAACTATATGTATTTTAACTAAAGAGCTCTGCCTTTATGAGGGATGCTCTAAGAAGAAAAAAGAGATACTGAAAATATCTATTTGCTGTACGCATGGTCAAAAGATAGTTTTGCTTTCCTTTGAGAAAACTTTGTAAAGTATACATTTCCTTATTTATATTTCTATTGATTTTTCTAATATTTCTATAAATGTTTTTTAAGTATTCATATTTATTCATCTAACTAAAACACTACAGCACCCTACTTACAGCCTCTAACTTTTGCCATAATAATAAGAGAACTATAATTTTTCTCCTTTTTTTTTCTTTTTAATATTGTTAAATAGACTTCTTAGGTCCACGGGTAAAAAGATTTATTTATACAATACTGCACAAGGAAAGTGGATAAATTAAAAATTATTTCTACAATGTCTTAAAATATTTTGGAAATGTTTAAATCCTATGTGAAAAAAATGATTACTGTAAAAAAAAAAAAAGCCAGAGATTACTGAATCTCTTCCAGATTTTAATCAACTAATGTTGAAATATTTGCTATAATTTTGCAGAATAAATGAAATGAAGCTATTTCAAGAAAGATACTGCTAAGCCAAGGTAATTTATAAACTAAAATTATCCATTGAAAATAGAAATTTCTATAATATTTTGGTGGTACAAAAATGTTTATAAAATACATAATTATGGAGAACACTTAGTTGGGTCCTAATGACCCTCAGTGCAAAATATCTTTTATAAAATATTGATTCATTCATAATTTAATGTTGTCCTTAGAAAAAGTGCATTTTATTTGGTGCCAATCAGAAAAGGACTGAATAATGATAATGATAATGATCATGATCATGATCATGATAATGATAAGCTGACCCTTACAATCTGTATAAAAGACAAAAATCAAAATTATACAAATTATAATCATAAAATGATAAATATTTATTCTCTTGTGGTTTAAGATATTATTAATGCAAAATTTTATATTCCGTTATGCTATTCATGTTTGTGTTCTAATTCAACACTTGTATTTCCTTGATTTTTCTTCTTTGAAATTCAGGTTTACTTGCATACGGGGATTTTTTTAGTAATGCAGCAGTCCCTAACTGGTTCATCAAACTTACAGTACGAAAATAAGGAACATGAACCCCAGTAATTCTAATTAAATAATTCCAACTTCATTAAAAATGATAAAAAAATAGGATGAAATGAAATTAAATGATAAAATAAATGGAAGAATCAATACAGAATTACATAACTGCACAGATCTCTGTTAAATCTGTAATGGTTTAACTCCAGTAAATAACTAAGCCCCATGCAGCTGCTCATTCACTGACCCCTTCAGTGAGATGGGGAGAGAATCAGAAGAGTGGGAAAAATCATGGTTTGAGATAAAGACAGTTTAACAGGGAAAGAAAAACCCCTGCACAGGCGATGTGAAACAAGGAATTCATTCACCAATTCCCACCGGCAGGGAGGTGTTCTGCCGTTCAGCAGGGCTCCATCACACAAAATAGTGACGAGAAGTCAAACATCGTCACTCCAAAATTCCTTCCTTTCTTTTTTCCCTGCCTTTGTATGCCGAGCACAGTGCCGTGTGGTCAGGAATATGTCTTTGGTCAGCTAGGATCAGGTGTCCTGACTGTGTCCCCTCCCAGCTCCTCTGCACCCCCAACCTCCTGGCTGATGGGGTTCCGTGAGGAGTCAAAAAGACCTTGACACTGTGCAAACACTTCTCAGCAAGAACTGAAACATCCCTGCTGTCGAGGCTGTCTTCAGCACAAACTCAGAATGGCCCCAAAAGAGCTCCTGTGAAGAAAATTGACTCCACCCAAGGCAAAAGCAGCACGACACAAATATATTGCTAGATGTAAGTAACCTAGAATCAGAATACGAGCTATAAGTCTTCTGCAACCTTGTTTCTAGTAAATTTAGAAATAAAAGGGAAAAAATAATAAGCAACTTGGGAGTAGATACAGAATTCATTCTTACTTTTTGAGCAAAAAACACCAAAAATCTGAAGTAAACTCTCTAGCAAAGAACTTTTTTTTTTAAATTTCCTGGATAAATAACATGGCTTGACTCCCAACAATTTTTTTAGCTAACATCCTAGCAAAAATAGAATTTTTAAATAAAAAGAGAAGAGATTTGTTTTCAATATAGTAAAATGAGTAGGTGGTCACCCGAAGAGAAGGACTAACTGATTGAATAACATATATTACTATAAATTAAAAATCTCAAATGCAAGTTGTTTGATGGGCTGTGTCATACAGAACATCTGACTGTTATTTTGATTTTACTACTAGATTACTAGGATCTGAAAGGAAGACTTTAGTTTTCTGTCTCTACTCAGTAACATGAGATTAACCTTGTACATTTTGATGTAGATCTTTTTTCTCTCGGTTCTTTTCAGAGTTACCCATTTCTCCATATTACTGCATGATATGATGAGCTGCTTATAGTGGTTAGTTGTGTTTTACTTCAACAGTTTTTGGAAAAACATGTTATTAGGGCCTGTGGAGTCTTTAGATAAGGTCAGTCCTTGTTATTTTAATTTATTTTATTTTATTGTTTATTATTTTTGTTTGATAACTACTGATTTACTTCTTATGGAATTATTTTTATCAAACCTTTTTCTGGGCATAATTAATCCAGGTCATAAACAATTCCTTTTTAACAACCTCCTTTTTATTTTTCAAAGTGCTTGGAGTAATCATCTAGATAACAGAGAATTCTCCATGGTTGGATGGTTGACTTTTCCAAAATGGTGAAAAATTCTAATGTGATTTCAGGCAATTAGGAGGCATCTCTTTGTGCAGTATCATTTTACAAACAAATGAACTAAGGAACAAACTAAACCCCAGAATCCTAAAATTCTAAGAGCTATTGTATAGTGTACTGAAAATTCTAAGCAATTTTTTTTTTCTCCATAAAAATGTGCATTTTATTAAATCAACGGGGGTTGTTTTTTTGGTTTGGTTTTTAGGTTTGTTTTTTGTTTGTTTTTTTTTAATCTTTCCAGTCCTTACAGAATCTTACTAGATATGACTAATAAAGGGAATGCCAAATTTAAGTGCAAGCTGTTTATGATGAAAATAACAATCTTCCTTCAGTTTGCGTTTGAGGTATTTATCTCAGAGAGAAGTATCAGTAATTGCTTCATATAAGATATACACAGAGTGAAACTTAATTAGTAATTTAAATGTACACCAAATTGGAACATTTTGAATCTCAATTAAAATTAATGGCTGCAATTAATTCAGGATTATTAGTCACCATCTTGTTCCGTGTTACAGCTGCTGACATTTTCAAGTAAATAAGACAGTGTTTGGTGAATCTATGTCACAAACAACACCATCAAGGGATGCTGTCAGCTGTTTGTTTGTCAGAAAGATGTTAAAACTTTTCTATCTGCCTTACAGTTGCCTCTGCGAGGGATCTACCAATCACAAAAGCTGCCAGATCACTAACTGCATAATGTGAAAAAGCTTCCATGAGTCCTGAGATAAGCACAGAGCTGCTCAACTCCTCATGCGTATTAAATTAATCTTCCTCAATAACATGAAAGGAAATAGAAATTCAGATTTGTTTGTACATATTTGTCAAGAGGACTAATATTTCCTTTGTATAAAAGTTACAGCCATAGTCTTGAGAGTACAGGATCTTACAATAAGAAATTTAAGAGTCATCTTTATTGTGTCCTTATTTCAAGAAGCAATTTGTTCAGAGCTTTTGCACATATTTGTTAAGCTATGGATTCTAACCCAAAACTAATTCAAATCCAGACAAATGTGAAATTCTTATTTGTCCGGGGAAACATTTCATTAAATATGCATTAAGTCTCACTCTTACTTTTACATGTGATTATTACACTACATTCATTTTGAAACAGAAGAAACACAAAACACATACAAAATTTCACCTGAAGTAAATGGGAGAGAGCTATACTAGACCCTTAGTACTCATACCCCACACCCAGTGTTCCAGTGAATGACATCTTCTTTCCAAATTGAACAAAAATCTATGTTTAATTTCTCACATTTGCTTGGTAGTAAGATGCCTTTGGATTGTGCCAACATGGTAAAATCTTGTAAGCATCACAAAATAAAGCTGTATTTTGTCACCTTAGGCTATTGCTTCATGTAAGCTAAAATCTAACAAAAAAATTAACATGTCAAAAATAGCCCTTTTATTGAGGCCACTGGCAAAAACATCTGCCTTTTATTTCCAAAATTGCCTATGCAAATAAAATTTCTCCATGTGAAATAGAGTGAAATATTAATTTGGAAAACTTCAGTAGACATGTCATGTAACAGATATATTTAGAGTGCATGAGGTTAGGCGCTACTATTTTTTTAAGCATGTGAGTAAAAAATACCACTTTGTTTTTTGGTGTTTTCAGACAGGCCTGAAAATGTGCTTGGCATTTCTTTTCAACTGGCAACATTAAAAGCAGAAAAGTTTAAAATCTCTGTTATTTAGGATAATTTTATCTGTCTTGCCCATGACTGTCAATAGATAAAAAGTATCTTTGCACAGGAGATATCTAGGTTCAAAGAATTTATTTATTAAATTCAGTTTCCCAGAAAATCACCACTTTTCTATAATAATTTCATTCCATGTCACAACTACAGCTACAAATTACTTATCTGGGTTTAGGCTGCGCTCAGTAATCAGCACAGTTGAACCATAAATCACAAGAAATTGAACCAGGGCAGACCCTTTTTTACTCCTGCAATCTATTAAAATTTCTGTTTTATTTGAAAGGCTCCTAAATGCCTTGTGGGTGTTTGCTGTTAAGTTCATGTTTCTGTTGCTTTACAGAAACTCAGATATGCAAAATACCTCTAACTCCCTTAACAAATGTGCAATCCTGCTCCCATAACTGCATTTTCCTGCATTCTTTTGAAACTTATGGACTCCTTCTAATTTGTGAGAAGTCCAGCAGTTGATATGATAAAAGATGTGATCTTTATTTGTCCACTTTATCTTGCCAAAAAATCTGTGAGAGAAATTCTTGTAGTAGATCATGCTATGCTTTTGTAATGGATGTGTTTTCCCTGTTTTACAATCAGAAGAACTCAGAAAGCAATTTTACCTATTTTGTAGATTAGCAAAGATAAATTTCCAGGTTTAGTGAACCAGCTCAATGGTGCTCAACATCTCTTTTTTTGGCACGTAGGTCAGAGTTTTCCCCAAGACATATTTTTGTTCAAGGCTATTCACAACTACTATATGAATGAGTACATCTGATGGTTACAGTATGACAACCTATGATACAGAGTATTGGGCTTTCTGACAATTGTTATTTCTTGAATTATTTTATGTTTGAAATCTTGAGATGCAACCTTGGAAACAAAGAACTGAAAGGGTAAGAGGAGACAACCATGTGGAGAACAAATTATCAGTGTGATAGGGAGACCTCCCTGATGGACAGCCTCAGAAATGGAAAGAATTTTTTCATGTGATAATGAACTGTAAGTTTTCAATTTGAGATGACGGAAAAAGAAAGCCAAATCTTTCCAATTTAGGGCTAAATATGCAGGGACATCTCAAGAGAAAGCATTCTGGCAGCACTTTTCTCTGAGCATTTCTGGTGGAGTAATACTTGGAATATGGGATTCAGCTCAAGAAACTATCTTCCAGATAAACATTTGTAAACTGTACGGACTTCAGAAACAACCATGAAAATTCTAGAAAATTACACATCTCTGGCTTGTCTAATGCCTGGAGTGAAACAAGAAATCAATAAGCATTTGAAGGATGAAAGGCCAAAAGACAAAATTGTTATTTTAAAAAATGCGAGAGAGTAAAAATAAATAGTGTTGTTATGATGTTGAAAAACCATAAAGAAAGTTGAACTGGCTATTTCAAACATATTCCAGGTTCTATTAAAGCAGCAATATTACTTTCCCGAGGGAAATGACAAGAACATTTTGCTAAATAAAAAAAAATAAATAAAAAAAAAAATTAAAGCTACCTTTTTCTATAACTTACATAGTAAAATAAAGAAGAAGGACAGCTTCTGAAGACCTGGGTTGACAGCTTTGTTTTTTCTTTTCAAAACTCTGTTTTCCTCTATATTACACTATCTATCCTTGTATTTTTACTGGAATACATTTTATATTTAAGTATTTGCATGTATTCAACCTTTAAAGGAATTTTTTAAAGTATTTTAGTTACCTCTCCTTAATACATGTATATCCATGACCAAGAAAATTAAATCATTCAGTTCCGAAAATTTAGGTAAAAATCCTATTTTAACACTTTCAGAATACAATTTGGTATTTGTTGGAAACATTACACTCCTCTTCAGAAATGGCTTTCCCTAGAACAGATATGCTGGTTTCACTTTACGTAGACATCAGAGATCATGTCTTATTAATGATTACAGCCTCATGAATGCTTGAAATATTATTATGTCAACATGTCTTATGTTAAATAGAGAAATCAACCTCCTTACAACCCTGAAAATGCATACATGTCTAAGTCTGAATATACAAACAAACTTCATTTTACAGTTAGTCACTTTGGATCACTTTAATAACTGCCTTCCAAAAAATGAATGAAAAAAACAGAAATCTAATACTAAAATTTGCAAAATTTATTTGCAATTACTTGCAACTTAGTTATTATTGTTTCAACTGTATTATTTTTATTGTTTTCTATTTTCTATTATATGAACTGAATCACTGGAAATTTTATGAAGTTTGCAATTATTCTGTATAGGTTTAAATTTCTGACACATTAAAATAATTCCAAAATACAGTGGTCAAATGTTGCAAAAACACCCCAAACTGAATGAAAACATTTGAGTTCAGCAAACTACTAAAAAAAATTTTTTCCTTCTCAGTGATGATTGAGATCAACTTCCGAGTGTTACTCTATTCTAGCAGAATTCCACTCTTTGACTAAACAGAAAAAATATCACCACTGTTTAATTTGTCTGAAGTTCAATGATAAAATATACAGCAATTGGAAGGAGGCATGAATATTAGAAAACATTTACTGGTGCTAGTGCTAGCTGAAGGTTTATTGCAATAACTTTATCACAATTAAAGAAAGAAAGTTTCTGTACAAGTATCTCTTTCTACCAATATAGGAATGTTTTTAAAACATAAAGTAGATAGCATTAAAGTTAAATCTTTGCCTGATAAATATCAGAAAAAATAAAACATTATTTCTAGCTACAAAAATCTGGCTTTCCCTTTCATATTGAGTTCTCATTACAATAAGTTGACAGATTTCTTTCTTAAAAGCAAACACAACTGTATTTTATATAGTTTCTATGTTTCTTAAAATACTATTGATGTGATGTGGTATAAATTATATCTCAAAAAGAGAATGGAAATATACCCAGAGAAGCAATAAACCCCAAATATGAGCTGCGCAGAATTCTCCAAACTAGTTACTGTAAAGCAATTCCAAATAATAAAATTATAAAACTAGTAACTGTGTGCCTCTGCTTGTAGACATTGAGCTTAAAACAGAGTAAAAATCTTACCATTGAAAGAGCAAGATGCCTTTTTTTCCCCCAAAAACATCAGACAAGGCCCAGGTTGCTACTCATGTATGACATTTTACCTTTGAAATCCACAACACATGTTTCTTAAGAAAAATAACTACTAAGTATTTAATCTGTAAATTTTATCAGCATTTAAGAGAAGGGCTATTGCTAATTGTATATTTAGTGTGGAGCAAACTCAAGTGTTAACACGTCAGTCTTGACCCAGAATTCATACTGAACCAGGTAAAACCTGGTGTTCTAGGTAAAACACACTTCCCATACTTAATTTCAGGGTTTATTAAGGTAGAGTCCTTCAAGCAAATCAGCAGCTGCACACCCAGATAACAAGATGGACATATATTACTGCACAAGCAATATAATTTCTGAAATCATAGTGATAATAAGCAGAAATACATAACTTTCCTAACTTTCCTAATAGTTTAATAGGAAATCCTTGACATAATTATTATGAAAATATTTCTAGCCAATGGTTATATTGGTCTGGAAGACTAATTATTCAGATAAATGTGGGGAATAGTTCTTAGGCAGGTTATTTTTAGTTTGTTACTCCCCTCTTGTACTTGATTCATTTGGTCTCCCGAAGCCTGTGTTGCTCAGACCATTCACTGTCGAGTGGCAGTGTTGTCTCATGAGCAGCAAATTAACATGGAGAGTGACCACAGATAGATATTTTTCGTACAAGAACTGCAATAACGTCTTTGCTTGCAACATCAGGGGAAAAGGAAACGACTGTAAGTGGTCAGATCAGGGGAATGGAAGAGTTTGACCGAGAATTTCAGAAAGGAAAACTAGAAATATATCTTGACAGCCACATCTGCTGAAATGAATGTAACTTTAAAAATAGCACAATGATAATTATTTTTCATGTCATTATTTCCTTGCAAAACCACAAAACATTTGTCATACATATCACATGAAACAAAGGTACAAAAACCAATGTAATTTTTTCACTTGTTTCTTCTTTCTGTCCTGATACAAAATTTCAAACAATTTAAGAGTACTTCAGATACATACAATTAAAAACTTCTGTTGGAAGCAGCTAGCTTAATGAACTATGTAATTTTATACATTTAAGTGCTATGCCTTTGGACTGTAACAAGGACACTCAATACTAAAGCCACTAAGGCACACTAGCGGAATTGTCATGATTTGTAAAGCTGCACTTACTTTAATGAAGAAACACTAAAACTGAAGCAAGCTAAGTCAGTATTTAAATATTTAATCATATTTTCTAAAGATTACAGGAAATAAAAGTATCTAAGGAAGCAATTAGGAAATTGTTATTAATTTATAACAATTAGGTTTTTTGTAGTTTAAAATAGCATGAGAACTCTTCTTAATTTTGATTGCTTCTTATTCTCTTCAAGATTCAGTTGGGAGGGGGAGGCTGGGATTTCCCCAGTGTTAATAAGCAGAAAACATTTACATAATTTGATAAAATGCAGTAGAAGAAGAACATGAGAATGACCAGAAATTACTAATAGTATTTCTCTAATTTCCCATTTAAAAGTTGTTTCAATTTTGGAATAGTAGGTTTTATCAGAATCGTTCTGCAAAAATCACAGTGAAGTCACCAGCAACAACATATACAGTTGTCATAAGAATATCTGTCCTCCAAATAATGCTCTTCATTAGCTAAAAGTAGAGTAACAATTTACAAAGTGCATGGCATTTTTTAGTGGGTACACCTGTAGCTTTGAAAATGTAGCATATGAAAATGAAAGAGATTCACTGTAGCTAAAGGCATGCTCTGGACCATCTCTGCTCTTGGAATTTTAACTGGAAGATATTCTGGAGAATTATCTGGTGGAATAAATCAACAGAGTATAAAGGGCACACAACAAACTTGAGAGATAAACTGCGTAGTCTAGGACTATTCTCTAGATGCATCTAAATAACAATTTTCTGTAGTAATATAACATTTAGGTAGAAATATTTTGATAATAATTATGTAAAGAACTGCCTGTTAACCTATCAGGAAAGTTAGAAAAGCTATGTATTCTCAAAAGCTCCAGTCACATACGTCAAAACACAACTATTGTTCGTTTTATTGTAAAGGACTGCACTTATATAACAGATCACTCTCCATTTCCATGCCCATTCTAAAGGCCTATATGTTCTTTTGAACTCCACAAAATCTTTCAAAAGGATATTTCAGTAAATAACAGTCATTCAGAGTCAGAGTGTTCATTCATGCTGTAAACACATTTTGTGCTTGACATGATCTCAGACAAATAACATCCATGCACGTATCTCAACCATCCTCATATCACATCATAATTTCGCATGTGGATGATCAGAGTTCTGCTTCTAGGCAGTAGTTCTGGAGCTAAATTCGCTTTTTTTTATTGTGACTACAAAGTATATGATGGCAAATGTTTACAGTAAAAAGTTTTTTAAATTGCTAGACTAATTAACATTAGTAAGAGTTTAATTTTGCTGTAAACCACTTGAGAGTCATTTTAAGAATAAAAAAATTGCTTGAAAAATGTCCAAACAAAAGTACATCTGAACACTGAAAACCAGTAGACAAGAACTCTTTCTGATTTTAAATGTCCATTAGTATATTTTGTATAGGTGGAAACAGATACTCTGGAGGGAAAAGCAGCACCACTTGCTGTTTTAGTAAAAGGAGGTATTCATATTACTTCTCTCACTCGGGACATACTTTTTGGATTGGTCTGTGTGAAATACCTATGCAGATGTTTCCAGCTGAAGGCAAATGTTCAGGATGTATTAAGCCACTCAGAGCTACCAAATAGGGAAAGATTTGGAAGAAAATTTTCTGGACTAGTGGTAACTCACTGACAAAATTTCAAGTGCCTACAGGTAAGCACTGATGCCTAAAGATTTACATCGTGGTTCTGAGGACTGTGTCTGATATTTAAACCAGGTGCATGCATGACGTGACTCCAGATAAGCCCAGCTAGCTCGCACTCCTTGGTACACGCCGAGAGTGGCCACTCCCGGGACCTGCTTCGACCCAAGTGGCGTGGCAGAGCAGGGCTGTCTGCTCTCAATCACAGAATATAAGGGCAAGTGCTCTTCTGTGATGATAAGTCCGGAAATTCTGCACCAATGTAGAAATGTTCAGTGCCGAAGAACAAGGAGGGAGTATTTCATGCGCTTCTTGAAGGATTTTGTCCCCCAAGGGAGGCAGTTGTGAAAAAAACCCTTCAACCAACCAGGGATACAATGGGGAGGAGATTAGGGAAGGGCTCAAAATATGACAACAAATAGGGAATACAATGGGATTGGAAAAGGTCACATGGGCCAATGGGGCCTAGTGGATTAGGGAAATTCCGGGGAGGGGTTTAGGACTGACAGGGAATTCTCTGGAACAGGGGGTAGGGATAAAGGAGGATTGATATTATGTAGATGAGGTAACAGGTGGGTCCAGGGAGTGAATGACAACCAGGAGTGGGAGGACAAAAACCTTGGGTAAAACCAAACATATCAGGGGGGAAACAGGAAAAAAACATTCAACTGGGTTTGCAAAAATATGCATAAAGAAAAGCCCACCACCACACTTGCATCCATACTAAATCCTTTGTGGATTTAAGTATATAAATTTAAGTATTACTAGTAATGCCTTTCTCTTTCTGCTGTCTCTAAATGCAATCAGGTGAAGATCCCTCTAGTCCCTTGACAGTCTGCTATGTCCTGCTTACAGAAAAAAATTGTACACATATTTGGAAATTCATAACCAAGTGTTCAAAAAGCCAATTATATTTTTATTAGATACTGATATGTCCAGAATCTTTCTCTTGAGATACAGCCCCTTAAAAACTTTTTACATCAGCATTTTACACCTAAATATTTAAGAAGCAGTTTTATCTTTTTTCCAACTTTGATTTAATGACCAACAACAGATTTTTCTCCTTATTTCCTCCTTTCCCTCTGTTTTTTCAGAGCCATCAAATTTCATTCCCCTTGACTCTTTCTTTCCTGCCACAACCTTTCTACACAGTTTAAAATTAAGTCTGTGTATTACAACTATTATTATCCTTCCAGTTTCCTAAAAATCACTAACTAAAATCTGAGGTCAGTCTAGCTCCAGATAAGTAGGACATAAAAAATAAATCCAAAAAGAGAGAGCCTTGCGTGGGAGAACAAGCAGGCCCTGCTTCAAGGAGTTATTAAAATGGAGATTGAGTTATTTACAAATATTTCTGTCATAATCCCCCATAGCCTCTACAGACACCACATTTTCATTTTGGGAGGGAAGGGGCAAGGCAGAAAAAAGGTCTTATCTTTCTGTAGACTACTCTTCTATTGAGGGAAAGCTGGTGTCAGTTAAACTGAGCAGAGATACTGCATTTCTTCAGGTGTAAGTCAGAGCATGGGTTTGGGTCAGTAAATGCCTCAGCACTAAAAATTTAAATTCTCAAATGTAATTACAGAATAAAAGGGCAAATGTTCTTCTGTGATGATGAGCTCAGGAAATTCTGCACAAATGTAGAAAACCACTGACTTAGTTTGTCTCATTTTGGTTTTAGAGAACACCCAAGAAGCACTTTTAGACTCCTTAAATCCAAAATATAAGGGTACTAATACCAGATAACATTTTTATTAGGGCAGAAATCAGTTATTAATAAATTCTTCTCATGTATAAGGAACTTCAGTACATCTTTACTGCTCTGATAAATATTAAATTGGGGCCATCAGAACCTGATATAATCCTTTGAAATTCAGAAAATTAACTGATAATGAAGTGAGAAAAAAAAAAATCATGCAATACCATCTACCATGGTCTTCCCTTAATATGGCAGTTTACATTTTATGGCTAGAGGAATCTCTCCAAAATTTAAAATGTACCTTCCAAAAATGCAGGTTTGCGTCAAAAAAATGAATAGCATTAAGATGCTGCAGTGAAATAAGGCTTAAAATCAGATAAAGGGGAAAAAAAGAAAAAGAAAATAAAAAGGGAACACAAAATGAGGTGCCAACATACAATTGCAATTGTCTACTTATCATCTTTAATATAGAAGTGGCTAAAAATAATGAAATCTTAGGATAATTATCATCTGTGATGCAATTTAGATGCTGTCACTGTTAACATCATAACTCAGGAAAACAGTTATGACACTCCTTCTTGACTATTAGGGAAAAAATACACAAAATTGATTACCTCATCACTTATATGTATCCAGGCATCCAGAGTAACAATAATTTTCTAAATACCTTTGACTTCTGAATGTGAAGAAGAATTTTTGGGAAGAAAAAGCAGGTACACCATGTCTTCTTTAAGTTTCTTTGATCAAAAAATTGTGGTGTATAAACCCAACAAAAATATTTTGTAATCGTGTACACCACAAGAGGTGTCAGTGCTTGATACATGCAATTATCCAGTCAGTGCCTTCAGTGCCTGCACACTGGAGCTGTAAGAAAGTCAGTAGTAACTTTGTGCAACTTTTTCACTAGGGACTCTTAATCAAAAGTGAGAAAAAAATGTGATTTTCAAACTTTTCAAAAGTTCTCACATTTCCCTTGTCCATTGTAGGTTCATTTCAAATTGGTAAACATTATTTCCAAAATGTGTTGTGCTATCTGCAGAAACCTATTCAGTGGGAGACAATAGATGCTGTGGACTTAAAAAATCACTGAAAATAGAAGAAAGATTTACAGTCAGATATGGGAAAAGAAAAAAAGACCTTGATGTGTTTAAGTGTAAGCTATCATATTAATTTCACCTGGGCTCTGAGCCAGTGGGGCACAAACCATTGCTGATCTGAATCGTGCAGCTGCATTTGTAAATGCAGATCCAATGCTAGTAAGTTCACCTGAAAAATAAACTTTTAATCATGGTCATTCCTACATTTTTCTATGTTCCTATCACTTTGGAAATGGAACTGCTTGAAAATCAAAGGGGTGATTTTCAAGCTATGGGAAGAGAAATGGCTCTCAGCAGAGCAGAGCAATCTGACCAGCAGTTAGAGATGAAAAAAAAAAAAACAAACCAAGGTATCATTACATGTATAAAAAGCTGGTAACTATCTGGCTTCTGTCTGTCTTGGCTAATGCAGTTCAGCTCTGGAGTCAGGAAAACAGGTATTTGGAGATAAGGAAAAACTGCGTCAATTGCAAAAAAAAACTTAATAATTTTCAAGATGTCACCAGTTTTCAGTCATTTCCTGTACAAACACATACTGTTCTTTTTATAAAATAGTAGCTAAAAAATGTAGGCACATTTAAGATACAGTTACTATACATGATGCATTTACAAATATTCATTTATACGTGCCTAAATGCACAGAATAATAATATTGAAATAGTTCTAAGTACAAATTTAGTATCTAAGTAGAGGTCAGTGACAACACACTAGCTCAAACTTAAGTTTATTTCAGAAATAAGTTTATTTCAGAAGAAATGCAACTTTAAAACACGAAGTAAGCTTTATTTACTTATCATCATTCATTCCAAAAGGCTGTGCAACATTTCCATTTTATACGCAGTGCAATTTTAAATGTTTTACATTTGACACAATTGCACAAAGATCACAGTTGAATATACCTTTATTAAGTCTAATTATTTTTCCATTTTTCTACATAATTACCATTCTATATAAACAATAGAGATCAATCTTCTTTTCCAAAACATATAATCCCATGAATTTAATTACAACAAAATTATTTGTGGCACAACATTTCAAGGAAGGAGAAATTACAAGTGATATCACACAGCACTCACACATTTAAAAATCACTGATGTTTTAATAAGGTTCATGAGCGGGATAATCTTGAATATACAATACTACACTTGAGAGTTCAGATTTTGACCTAACCTAAAATGTACTCCCCTAAAAAAATAAGACTGCTGCAACTATGACAACCTGCATTATGTTCAACTTGCTCTATTAAAAATAAAAAGCCCCCAACAAACACAAATTAAAAAACAACAACCACCAAAATAAGCCAAAAAAAATCACAAAACAAAACAAAACAACCCTCCAAATATAAATCCAAATAATATAAGTAAGACTTTTAACAAACTTTTTTTAGGCAAGTTTTGATTCAGGCTTTAAGTAATTGAATAAGCTAATGTTATTTAGAGTTTGAACACTTTTATGCTTTCTTTGAGACTACTGTTAAAAAATAACTTTTCATTTCTGTAATATCAAATAATTCCTTTAGCATAAATGTAGCTGTAACAACTATCAATCTTATAGTGAAATTAGTTTTGAAACCTTAATTTTAATTAAGGGTGCTTTAAGTTTGGGATATTTACTTGGTATTTATAGACAAAATAGCCAGATATACATGGGGGGGATAAGTGTGTGTACTTCTTTTGGTTGTATCAGACAATGAGAATAAAATAGAAACAATTTTAGGAGGAACAGTATTAATTTACAGAAACTAGTGCACATACTAGTACATAGTTTGAATGGCAGCATATAATTAGGAGAAGTCTTTTAGATGTGGTATAATATTCAATATAGTATACCAATATATACTCCAAGTTGAATAACTTTAAACTCAACTTTCTACCCCACATCAGTGGTTTGCACATTGGAGATCAGATTTCATGTCTTTATATATTTTAGTAGAAATTCTTTACTCAGAGGGTGGTGAAACACCAGAACACTTTGTCCAGAAAAGTTGTGGATGTCCCATCCTTGGAAGTGTTCAAGACAGTGTTGGATAGAGCCCTGAGTAACCTGATCTAGTGACTGGCATCCCTGCCCATGGGGAGATTGTGGGTTGTAATGAAATTATCTTTAAGGACCCTTCAAAACCTATAAATTCCACTGTTCTATGAAATTAAATTTACTTTCTATTATATTTGAACATTTTATCTTAAATATCTTGTTAATTCCTTGTTCTAGATTCATGTGACATCTTTTACAATAAAGAGAAAAAAAATATACCACTAAAATATAAATATATTAATTAGGTTACATGACTAAAATATTCTTCAAAATATACTGACTTCATGCACTGCCTAATTTGACAGCAGACAGCAGAGATTGAGTATTGAAGGCACTTACTGAACTCTAACTGATAGATCTTCATAAAAGGGTGCAGGGGATGTTAGGATTACACTTTCCGACTGGAGATAATGGAGTACATTACGAAACTCCTCTTTAATTAACATTTCCCTCTTTTGAATTTTTATGCAAGTACTTTTCCATATTTGAAAATCAGCTTTACCTCATTAACCAGAAGGTGGTTTAGACTTTGGCAACCTGCCACAAAAAACAGAACAGGAAAATAAACAGGATACAAGTTTCTTGGCAATTGTAAAAAACAGTAGGCAGATGTGTTGCTTTTTGAAGGTTTTTCTTCTTAGATGCAGTTGCACTGAGCAGATGGATTAGAATGAGGCCACATATTACTTTCTTTCAAAGAAGGAATGTACACATGTGCTTATGTGTACACATCTTGCTTATGCAAGACAATGTTTCTGAGAACAGTTAAATACTAATCTAGTATAATGAGAATAATTACTGAGTATTATTACCTCATTAAGATACAGTAATGTCTACTTTCATTCTCTAGAATTGGTTCCTCTGCAAACAAAAATCAAGTAGGCTATATGTTTCGCCTAGTCATCACAGAGAATTTTACTCTTCTTCTAGTACTACTCAGAATTCACCCTCTGCAATTTTCTTGGGGTAATTTTTATGCATGTTTTCATGTCCTTATGCTGGGAACATGGAGAAACTGCTTTATTTCAAGAAAGTTCTAATTAAAACAGGTATTTTTTGAAGTTGGTAAATTTTGCACTCAGAAACTAAAGCTCATTACATCAGTTTTTGAACATCTTTATCACTGGTCTATATGAACAAAAATCTTAACTACAGCCATTAGAAGGAAAAAATAGATTAATATTTGAAAACTTATCACGTAGATGTAGTGTTTACTATTTTCTAGCACTTTGCTTTTGCTTGTTCACATTGAAGGTATGTCTTTGGACATGTGGATAAATAAATCTTGCTTCATATTGCTGTATTAATGGCAAGTTATCACCATAACCACAAAACAAGGTTATGTCACCTCCCATATGTCAATAAAACAGCTATGTAGCTCTAGATGAAGAATAAAATTAAACAGTTGATAGATACGTAATGGTTGATAGATATGACATTATATGGTCATCAATTTTTAATATGAGCCATAAACAACAGTATGAAGAAAATACAGCTTCCTGAATATTTGCATCCTTTCACTGCAGTTAAACTAAAATACTTTAGTATGAAAACGAAAGAAAAATAAACTTCTGTGAGAGTATAAATCAAATAAATCAAAACTTTTATAATGTTGGACTAGAGCTGAAGATACAATTCTGTGTAATCTGTGACTTTATAATGTAGTAAACATATCCTACTAGCAGAAAACTAGTTAGAGCTGAACAAAAAAATCACAATGAATAATTTACTCAATGACCATATTTTCACAGCCTGCAGTGTGTCTGTGCAAAGATAATGATTTTTTTGTTGCATTTTGGTTTTCCAAACTTCTGACCTATTAAAATTATCTCCTGTAAGGCAACTGGTAAAAACTAATGGGTGTATTTCACACTGAAATAACTGTTTAGTCTTATAAATAATATGGCTCCGTGCATAGGTGAATTACACAGTATGGCAGGTTTTGCCAACAGATTCATTGACCAGAGATAAGAATTCTGGAAAATTTTTTATAAATTTACGGAGTCGTTGAGTCTATATGTAACAGTAGCATTTGAAAGTCCATGAACTCTAAACGTGATTGGATAGGGGAAAAAGTAGCAAAACTTCAGACACAAAGTGGAAATATTAGCGAAAGTAATATTATTTTGTCGTTTTGAAGGTTATGAAGAAAAAACTCTTTGTTAGACAAGACCTGACCTTTGTCACTTAAATGAGAATACACAAATTGGCACATAGTGATCCAACTGCTGAAGAATTCTCAGTCTTTTTCTTCTTGATTTTGAAATGATTTCCAAGGTACTTTTCATAAAGTGGTCTTTAATGTACTAGAGTTTTGTATGTTACTGCTACCAAAGACTAGGGAACCTGTATATTATGCTTAAAGAATGCTGTTCAGACACAGCACATAAATCTCTAACGTTCCCTGGAATCTCTGGGAACTTGGCCCTAGCAGGCTATCAGTTTTATTTCTCTAAATCATAGAGAAAAATATGCAAGTTCAGATCCCATGCTGACAAAAGTCAGTATGTAGAGTGTGCACCTGGGTCTTGAATGTGCTTGTGGTTTATGCAGCTAAATACATCCTAACAGTGTCACCTCACCACAATCAAACATTTTAAACCTTGTACTTTTACAGCGTTCTTCATACCTACTACTCTCCATGTTCAAGAGAGAAATATTAGACATATGAAGACAATTTTTCTAATAGAAATAATTCTTGAAAATATTAAGAATTTTCCAGTTCACTAAATACATTGTCAGTTGATTTCCAGTGAAAGCGAAGGCAGTATATTTTAAATCTGAGCATAATCTATTTATATATAAACAGATAGCCCTTGTTATTAGTTGATTTGATAATATGCAAGTGTGTAAATCTGAATTAGTAATTGGCTTTTTCATTCACACTTGCTACTAAATATCTTCATTTCAGAAACGCTGGCATTCATGCCCAATTGATGTGATTAGACACTACTATCAAGTTAACGGCTGTGTTTCACTTCTTGAAGTTGTTTTTGTCTTGCTTCTTTCAATGGCACATTTTATTTTGGCTATTTTTTTCCTCAGATTTCATCAATTGTTCATCCAAGTGGGCTAATTAAATTTAACAACCTTCCTGCACAAATTTACTTTATGTGCTATGTCTTCTATTGCACATACATTTTTCTATTTATTTCTAAAAGTTGTTTTTATCATGACATCTCTCAAGCCTATATATTCTCCAGGCAATATATAATCACAGTTCTCTAACTTGTCTCTTCCTGCCCTAATTTGCTTCTCCTCTCTGAAGTTGTATCTCATAATATTCATTCATCAATTCCTTGGTGTCTGCTGTCCAACAAGTATCCTCAAAAAACTACTTTTTCCTCAATGTCCTCTCCCCATGAGTTTTTTGGTATTTTTTTTTCCCCTTGGGCAATGAGACTACCAATAACCCATGTGAATCAGTTAAAACAATTTAAAAAAATTAGTTTTACCTAAGAATATTTCCTTTGATCTAGGTACATTTCCTTTGATCTCTAAGTATAGGAGGTTTACATTTGTGCATCCATGGCAAGACCACCCACGAAATAACCCATTTCAGACTTTGCAAAGAAAGGTTTAACTTAAACAGGTTATGGACTCTTGTTTCTTGAATACCAGTGCCAATGAGCATTTTAATAGTTCTACAGCACAAGCCTTAATGGAGTGGGGGTTTCCAAATAGGAGATTCTTTCAAAGAGCTTCCAACATGTCCATACTTTCTTTACCTCAACTGCAAAACCTTAGGAGTGACTGTTCACAGTGGAAGGGAAGAAGCAGGTCTTTCTGTCTTTGCATACAGCCTAGGCCGGTCTGTCAGGGTAGAGGGGGGGAAAAAAAAAAGATGCCTCTGGAGTGACCTTATTGTGTCTTTTCCATGTGTAAAGGGGCCCTGTAAGAAAGATTAAGTCTATTAGCAGGACTTGTGATTGGACAAAGGGTAACAGCTTTAAGCTAGAAGATGGTAGATTCAGATTAGATATCAGAAAGATATTTTTATGATGAAGATGGTGAATTATTGGAACAGGTAGCCCAGAGAGGTTATATATGTGCCACCCTTGGAAAAAAATGAGAAGAGAGAAGAAAGCAAACCATCTTTATAAATGGTGGAACTCTCTTTTAACATGAGGAGGAAGAAATGGACAGGGCACAGGGATTGTCTTTTCAAACAGATTAAAATCTATTGTGGGACAAAATAGATAAATTGTAAAATGTATTGCTCAAAGGAATTTCTCAATATGTCTCCACTAAGGCTCCAAATTATGCTACTGAGTACAACAAGCTAGCAACAGTTCTCTACCTATAAAGCCAAATAGTGAAACTGAGCTTGTCTTCATATATTTACATACCTTCCTCTCCTATGACAGACAGACATAACTAATCCATGTTGCCAGCTGGGGTGCAAGCAGAGCAGCCATAGAGGGGCATGCAAAGTAATACCCCCCAAGAGTGTTAACCTTACTTTCCACGGTTTAGGCATACCTGAAATGTCTGAATCGGGGGTCAGCAGCCTGGTAAGGAATGAGCTGCTGAAAAAATGTAATAACCTGGTACAAGTAGCTCATGCTGGATTCTTGAAGTTCTGTTTTTCAGAATATCTATCATAGGCTTGTATCTCAAAGTAATGGAGCAGAAGGAATGAGATAGTAAATATAAATGCCAGAAAGTATTCATGGTTATAGGTTTCTCTGAAATATTTAAGAGTCTGTTAGATTTCAGCTTAATATATGTTCTTATGTTTTATATTGTGATTCATTTACAATCTGAGCATTCTTGAGTCCAGCATGATGAATCTTCAAATGAGAGACCAATGCCTTTTTTTGCTCAGGACATAATGATTGTGATCTACACTATAGAGGCTCTAGCTCATTTTTCAAAATGTTAGGTATGGTTCCAGTGACATATTCAATCCAAATTTTATAGATTTCTAACATTAGTCTACACGTTAAACAGACAGAACAACTACAAAGGACTGTCACTGTGTTGCCTACCATCTTCCAAATGAATAGCTTTTATATACTTATTATCTACACTCCAGTAAAATTTTTGTTGTTGTTGTTAATGAAACTTAAATTACTTGAAACCTGAGTCTTACCTTCATTTTTCTTGTAGCCATGGAATCTACAATGCTCTGTTAACTGATGGAATAACACTTTAAAGAGCATAGATAGCTTTAGAAAGGTAGACACTAAACACATGGACATGAATGGGATGTCAGTGAGGAACCAGCTTTGAGGTATGAGTGTAAAATGTTCACAAGAACTCATATTGCTAATGAACCTGAGTCCTGAAATAGGTTTGAAAATAAATGATCAGCCATTTCATATTTCACTGAAGTGGAATGAACTCATTCTGTGAATAAACAGACTTAAAATTATACTTATTTAACACCTATGAAGTTACTACATTTAGAAGAGTAGTACAACTGGAGTCTATTTGTGGGAAATAAGCAGTAATAACTGGAAAGTAAGCAACAGGTACATCACATAAAACTAAGATTACAATTATAGATGTTCTTATGAGATGCTAAATGTTGATTCTTTAATTTTTGTTCACTGTGAGAGAAAATGAATCTAGGATTGTGTCACTGAAGAAATAAGTTATTTTATTAACTGCTGCTCCACGACCAAACTACAAGTGAAGCTTAATAATGACAATGGAAAATGCTGCGTGCATAAAGAAAAATGTCCCCCAGTCAGTGTATAGTTTTTTCGGAAGGCTTAAAGCTATGAGGTGGTGCATCAAAATGAACATTCACATTTGTACTCAACAAAAATATTCTAGTTTTTGGTAAAGTGTCACATTCAACAATGTGGCAGAACATACTCAAATATGGGAATAAAGTGCTAATTAAAACTTCTCTTCCTACAGTCTCACTGTTGTTTCATTAGTTTCCCCTCAGTCCCTTAAAACACCAAATGCATTTCAACACAGTTAAACAATTAAAACTTTCACAATAGGAACTTTTGAGCAAAAGTTATTTCAACTCACAGTAGCATACTAAATTAATAACTGAGAGAGCTTTTTCTCACAAAACACTTTAAAGGTTGTCTCCGCATTATAACTTGAGACACTAAAACAGGGAAACATTGAAATTTGTACCAAAAGTACAAATGCAATTCATATATTTCTGGAGATCTGTAACCATGAATATTGTCAATTACATGCAATTCAGTTATAGACAGTGAGGGAATCTCATGGGTCTTTCAAGTGTGTGAAAAATACTCAGCTACAGACTGGGCAACTCAACTCATCTTCACTTTTTATTTCAGGATGATCTAGATGCTCTTCAAAATGCAAGAATGAGAAAACTTACAAGCCTGTTTAATTGGAAAAAAATGGCTTTGTCAATGTAATCTTCTGTATGGCTTTGGAAATATTTAATAGAATCAAAATATTTTGACTAATGTAGCCCAGTTCTCTCACAGCAGACAAGTACTGATCATAAATAATTAAAAAAAAGAACTTCAATACAGTAAGTGTTTGATTTGATTTTGCTTGGTTTGGTTCAGTTTGGTTTGGTTCAGTTTTTTACCACGTTTTAGTGATTTTTCAATAATACTAAAATCAATGTGCACGGCCTTCTAGCAAAGAATTTATCTCATCTTTCCAACTGATACAGCTGACACACAGGATATATGTACTATAAATACTTCATTGCTTATCAGCGTCTTTCAATTATGTTTTTTTTTGTGTCACTGGCTTCACTTCTTTTACTATTTCTCATGATAGCATATGCCACTTCCCAACAAAGAAGAGGAGAGATGAGGGAAACTAACTTTGGATCACTTTTGACTCTCAAAAGGGGGCATTTGTTTTCATAGCATTGAAATAGATTCTACTCACGGTTAAGTAACCTTAGTGTTGTAGGTACAATTCACCTTTTTCTGCACAAACAGGATTAACAGAAAGAAGAAACCTCCAGGAAGATTTTGTAAGGTGTTCAATTTTGCACAATTGGATTAATAATAATTTCTTTATTTAAAAAATATAGTGGAAGAAAAGTGCTTGCAACTGAAATTGCACATTAGATATTTGATCACTGCCTCCAAATTTGTTCAACCAGCAGAAGTAATGTAGGTAGTAATTCACTTTGTAAAGTACATGAACATTTTCAGAAATGCAGCTTTCAATAACTTTGATAAGATCCAGGAAAAAAAATTTAGTTATAGCTGTAGGAGGAGAATTGTTTTTATAATAAAACTTTCATTTTGCATCTAAAGTCTGGGACAAAGAACATGAGATAGATACATTTTAACCTCACACATCTACCAATTTGAAAATCTAAAAATCTACTCTAACCTAAAGTGGTTGGTGTTATATGACATGTAAAAAAACTTGAGAAAGTGTATTTTCAGTATCAATAAAGTAATTAATAATGAGAAATATAGGGAAATTTTAGAAAGAATTGCAAATTCAAAGGAATTTGAAGATGGAGTAAAATGGTAAATTTTTGAAATTCTAGCCATTGTTGCAAAATTCTAATTGAATATTATGTGACGTATCTTTTTTAAAAACTATCTTCTGAGATTTTCTTGATGTTGTAAATGTTTTTTAAAAAAAATTCCATTGGAATACTTTGCAGCCTCAATACCAAAAGTAAAAGAATAAAAGATGTGCTGTTCATATTCTGCTCAAAGTCTGAAAGAATGTAAAACATGACCTATCTCAGTTTGTCCCCAAAACAGTCTACATAGAACTCCTAATAAAAAAAACCCAAAAAACAAAAAACCAACCAAAACAAAACAAACCAAAACAAAACAAACAAAACCAAAACAGAACAAACCCCAAAACAACTATTGCAACAATACCTTTGTCCCAACTTCCAGGAATATAATTTTACAGTAGGCCCATTGCTCTTTTATATCAAAACTCTAATTTTTATGGAACTTATTGATTCCTGCACTAGGAAACAAATGACGAGTCTTAAATACAAAGGGAAATACATTCTTCAACACAGGAACAAAACTCCCTTATGTTATATAGCTTTTTAAATTGCATATTTTGGATATTAATATATGTCTTTACCTATAATAAAAGAGGCAGGAAAGATGAAAACCTTTGATATTTTGTTATCTGTCAAAAATTAAATATTTGCCTTCAGTGAACTTAAACATTGCTTCTCTTTGTGATACTACATTGCTTTATTTTCATTATTTTTCACTACCAAATATATTAAATGAGTAAAAATGCTATTCATATGAGAAAAGGTACTTTCTCCAGAAAATTTTGGTACGGTCTTTGGTATTTTGGTTAGAAAGAGAGTTATTCTTCAAAACATACGGCATTAGAAATAGGAAGTTTCACCAAACTGCTGCAACTTTTTCTTCCTCATGACCCTTCACCTAAAAATTTCTTCCTAAGTTTTGCATGGACCCACAGATACCACCTGAATATCTCAACCCCCCATATTCTTTTCATTTCCCCCTCCTTATCAGTTAAAAAGATCAGGTGGCCCTCTCCAAAGCTGTGTGTTGAGTTTCTTAATGGTCTATCACTTAGTAACTGGAGTTTAATGTTTAATGTTTGACCATGTATCCTTTATCCCTGGTTTTCTAAGCTTATGTTTCTATATGATTTTGGTTATCACCTCCCTCTGAACTTGTTACCTTTGGCACTGCAAAAGGTCCTTGATTGGATAGACATAATGGAGAAGCAGCTTGCCCCCATGTCATGTTCTTCACCCTGTGAATAAAATACTAACAGGTGTATAGATTTAATTTTTCCTTCTTTTTTTTCAGAACTTTGCATTCTGATCGTATATCACTGGGGACACTACAGTTAAAACAGGAAGGTAGCTTGATGAATAACCCTTAAAAATTATGTTTAATCAATATTTACACTTGAGTATCAATTGGAGAAGCCTTTGGATCCCACTTTCAAATGGTCCCCCAGCTCTTGCCTGTGTGCAGGTTAAGAAAATTTAGTAATATGTTTATAAACACATGCATACATATCTGTGTAAACATTCGCACAAAAATGTTTTCAGTCAATTCTGTAGTAGAGGCAATGTTAACTACAGAGGCATGCTATTGGCGCAAACTAGCAACACGTCAATACATTGACAACAAAAAGTGGAAAGACATTTGAGAGAGGTTACCTGCCCTCCAGGGGGAATAGACGTCTAAACCCCCTTATCCTGGCAGGAACTTGTTTTGGTTTTCATTTTTCTTCTTTGTATTTTCTTTCTTGAAATATACAAAAGGAAATAGTTTAGATAAACAAGACTGAATCCCAAAAATGGCCATCTGAACACCTAAAATTCTAAAAACTTGAAATAACTCAAACCAGATCCATGAGTAGACAGATCTAAGTCAATTTCTAACAGATGAAAATGTAAATTCTGTATGGTTGTCTTCACAAATTCTGTTTGTTAATAGAATTTGTTAATATTAATATCTAACTATTCAAAATACTCAAATTATTATCTTAAATATTTAAAATACCATACAGAATTTTTGACAACATAACTTCTTTAGAAATGTTTTGGAAATCATCTATAATAAAAACAAAACACATTAACCCTATTATATTTAGTATCTTGGTAAATGCAAGAAGTGTACCAAAATTTGAGTCTTTGTCTATATGTCTTTACAACTCAGAATGAAATTTTGGTGTATAAATGCAAGTGAGTATTGTCATTAAATTTCACAGTAGACCTCACTGTAGACATGCAATATATGCTTTTACTTCAAGGAAGAAATCATACCTTTCCATATTTCACATCATAGATCCTTTTGTAAGTTTAAGATATTGTCATATATCAACAAGAATATGATAAACGGTTTGAATTATTTGACCTCTTAGACCATCACAACTTTAGGATCGGTCTCATTTGGCACATATTTATCTAAGTTTCTATTAAAAAATTAAAGAAATGTTACACTAGAGAAATTCACCTCTTGCTCCCTAGGTTGCAGTTTGACTTATAGTCAGATATTCCAGTTTCTCTGAAGTATGAACTTCTCTTTTAAGTATGATGGAAAACCCCTCACAAGAATTTAGCTATTAAAAATTAGGAGCTTTCCAAGGGACATCTCATAACAGACCCAGGAATCAAGGTGGTAAATAAATGGAAAAATGTCAGAGTCCAAATGAAGACAAATGAAACATTTTTCTTAAATTATAGATTTTGATGTAAATGGCCCGGAATAATTTTAGAGAAAGACAGGCTACTTATAAAATGTATATAGAAAATTCTAAGATTAGAATAGGAATTAAAAGGGATTACAATTTCATGACTTTAAGTAAGCTTACAAAAAGAGGCAACTAGCACAAAGGAACAAGGCATTCTCTTTCTTCTTGTATTCTTATTGCACTGAAGAAATACTATTAGATTTCAGGTTCACAAACCAGGTCTGAAATCACTGATTTTTTCTTTCCCTCTGACTGTAGCAAAATTGCCTCCAGAGCTCTGTAATGTTAGGTGTTAATTATGTGCTGCAATGCAGTACATACTCTGAAAAGCAATATTGCCTTTGTCATCTGTGACTGATTACCCAATTCTGCCTGTGTTTGAAAGAAGTTATTTCCTGAAATTTGCTTTGTAATTCAGTTTTTGTGTCTGCTCATTAGTTTCTTTCAAGCTGCATCATTTGCATACTTTATCACACAGACAACAGAAATGTAATGCTAGGAAATGTGTTCATTGTGAAATACACTTGGTCAGCCCTGCTGTGTTGCCATCCAGTGCAATGTACTGTCTCTGTCTCTTAACAACAAGCTTTTCCCTGGCAACAGCTGATGTGAAGTGCTGAGCACTGAATCATGAGTCCTGTTCAATGAACAAAGCATACCTTGATTTAGGCTCAGATATAATAATTTTTTGGTTATTCCTTCAAGAGACATTTGTCTACCAGCACTGCACCCCAATGTACGTGTCTGCCTTGAGTACCTGCAGTGAGTTTGGTGGGGTGATTTTTCCAGCCTAGCTGTCAAAAGTAACTGATGCTCTGTCTATAAGTAAATGTGCATGTTTTTTACCTCTGCACTGAGTCTTCAGCACTTGTTCATTAATCACTTCAAGTCTAGCCATTGTTTTATACCTGTTTGCTCTTTTCAGGCTTATTTTATGAAGAAAACCCTAGCAGCATTTTTTGATCTTAAAGGGTACATTTCCCACCATGAAACTTAAAGATGAGCTCTTTCATTATTTTACTATTTACTGATTGCATTACTACTACTGTTTGTACTCCTTTAGCATAGCAAGCTGGGGCAAAACAGTCTCTAGGCAGTAACAAACAATGAATATCGCAGACCAGTCTGGGAATACCTGCACTACTGAAAATTTTGTTAAATTAGCTAAAAAAATTGTTAAGGATTTTTGGTAAGAAATAACAGGGACATGAAGTGTAATTCTGGGAAATAACTCCATGATGTCATAGAGGCCTTATTGCAAGACAGGATGAGTTACTTTCCCTTGGAATATAATTTTCATTCCATTACAGGAGCGCCAAAGGTGGCATCAATGTGTAGGCTCCAGACATTTTATTTTTGGAAAAATTAATCTACTTGTGAAATCAAGAGCTAAATCCACTGTCATAACTGAAGTTTTTCCCTTAAGAACTAGATAATTAACTTCTTGAGTAATGATAAAAATCTTCAATTACCTCTATTTTAGAGTTTAGATTTAATAAACCAACCAGTGTTGCACAGATTTTTTTATTATTATTCTATCTGCTCCTCTTTGAATAACCCATATGTTTAAAGCAAAGAAAACCAAAGAGAAAGTTGTGACTTCTTACACCAAATCAGATGTACCCTTAGCAAATAAAGCTAAAAATTTAGCAGTGTCTCACAGTACCTTTCTCCTCAGTAATACAGTCTAACACAATGGCTTCTAGACTATTTTCTATTGCATTTTCTTTCTTTATTCTAAGAATAAACTGTAAATGTTACTCCCTAATGCAAAAGACTGATATTGTATCTATCTCCAGCATTATTTTCCATTTAACTATGCTACCAACCCCACCTGTTATAATGAGGTACTCCATGGCTCCTGGGAGGGAAATACATACAAATGTCCTATACAAACATAGTTACGTACCTAAAACATAAAAGAACTTTAACATGTAGATGGTTCATGTTAATAGAGCATAGGCTGCTCAACAGTAGGATTTCTGCAAATTTTGAAATGACTGTGATCAAATCTTGCCACTGAACAAGAAGCTCAGGTTGCTTACTTGCTCTGTTTCCACTGGCAGAGTTAGTGTGTGGTCCACAGCCACAAACATCCAAAATCAAACTTCACAGTTATTATGATCAGACTTATTTCTAATTAAGTCTGGGGACCAATGAACTTGACATTGGCCTGCAGCCTGAAATTGTGAAAGGAAGAACTGTCTGCCTACATTTGTGATGGACTAAATATAGGCTGAGGAATTCTGCATATGTAAATAAGGGATATTATACTAAGAATTCTGCATACATATTTTACAACACTGATTTGTCCATCAACACTAACCCTACTCATAAACAAAGTATTTCAAGAGCTCCACCTCAGCCTAATGAACCTGCCTTTTATATCAGCCAGAACTATTAACTACAATAATTCAACACAGCAATTATTTTCTTGACTATCAATAACTTTCAATTCAAAAGATCATAAATGTCATCACTTTGTGAGGGTTATAGAAGGCTGACAACTTCTAAATATGTTGGGTTTTTGGTTTGGTTTTCTTTTTTTTTTCTTTTGGGGTGGGTTTTTTGTTTGTTTTGTTTTAGTTTTTTTTTAATGCTGCAGTATATGCAAATATATTTGTAAAGCTATGTACGACGTACAAGTATTTGATGAATTTAGGTAGGCTCCTATGTGGGTGTCTAATACGCGCTCCTTTTTCCTGTACAGCTGATTTGCTTATTGTGTGAACCAACACATGCAGGTAACCAGGGTGACCACCGAGCCACAAATGAAAAGCAGAGAGCAGATTTGTTTCATTACCCTGGTAGCAATGCTGAACAGCAGAGACACTTGGGGACACAGGCTCCCTTAGGCTTATTTCATCCTAGCCCTAAGCAGGGGAGGCGGGGGGGGCTCACTGCCTGCTCCAATATATCAAAAGGCTTCTGTGCTTTTTACAATCGCTGGGCTTTTGAGCTTTCTCTCCCAGAAGGAGGGTCAAGTCTGTTTGTGAAAATGCCTCTCAAGTATCTGATAACATTTATGTTATCTCTGCAGAAGTTCTACTTCTCAAAACAGACATAGGATAATCAGCAATAGGCATAATACATGTTTCGCCACACTGATATTCTTAGCACTCCTAGATGCAAGGCCCCTTTCAAAGAAACGATTCCATCCTCATCAACTCTTTCAGTTCTAACTCTTTACTCCCAACACCTCTATTAGTAGTAATCTTGTTATTATTGCACAGCTGATTCCACTGTAATGGTACACAGCCAAATGAATACCTACCCTTTAATAGTTCTCCAGGTACAGAAATTAATAGTAGTTGTTTATATTTAATTCTAGTTCTGTAGATTCAGAAAACTGTTACAAGTTGAAATCTGCGCATAAAAATCACCCATTCTTGCTTCTGAACAGTCCATGAAGAAAGAATGCTTTCACTTAAAAACAGCATCCAAAAATAGTGAAAAAGCTCAAATAAAACAGAAAATAAACAGAAATAATCCAGATTAATTTTGGTAATCCAGATTACCAAAATTTGCATAATGTTGCTACATGCCAAACACTTTTGACAGCTAATAGATATAATGGCTTTATTATCAAACTATGAATATTCATTGAACTTTACTCTCAGGTATTTTGCATGGATTTTAATTACTTCATTCTATAATGATTGAAGATAATATAAAAGTCTTATTCACATCTTAAACCACATATTTTGCAGACTGTTGCTAGGATTCCATGAAGCTAATATATCTATGCCAACAGATATCATTCTATATGGGAATTTTAAGGATATAACTTTGATTTTGGCTAAAACTATAAGGTTTAATAACAATATTTTCTGTAAATACTGTTCTAGTTTTGTTCTTTCAGACAGTAGATACCGAAGTCACAGGAAAGTTCAGGTTGGAAATTACTTCAGGTGATGTCTTGTCCAACCTCCTTCTCAGAGTATCATCAGGTCAGAGGTCAGAACGGGTTGCTCAGGGCTTACCCAGCTTCATATTGACGTCTCCAAGGACAAATTCTCAAGTAAAAAAATCTCTGGAAATCTGGTTTTGCTGTTTGATATCCTTGAGAAGAAAAGGTTTTCTCTTCTATCCAATCTAAAATTTGCCTGTTTCTTCTAGTGCCCACTGCTTATCACTCTCCCATCTCTTACCATAGTAAAGAGCCTGACTTTATCTCTGATGAACTCCTTACTGCTGCTGAGAAGCTGCTGTTAGGTTCATCCTGTATGAGCAGGATGAGCTCTTCTCCAGCATGAGCAAGTCCTAGTCCCTCAGTCTCTTCTTCCAGGGCAACTTCTCCAACCCTGGCCAGTTTAAGGTCTTTGTCAAGCCTGATTTAGTTTACCAAAGTCTTTCCTGGGAGGGGAAGGGATGGGGATGTTAAGACTAGGTGCAGTACCTAGATGGTATCTCATACGTGCCAAGTAGAGGGGAAAAGTCCTTTTCAGTGTCCTGGCTTTACCCTAGTGAATACTGTCCAGGATGCTATTTGTTGTCCTTTTCTGCAGCCAGGGCATACTATTGGCCAAGGCCTCCAGGTCCTTTCCAGCAGAGCAGCTCCCAGACAGGCAGGCATGAGCCTGTGTTGTTGCATTTCCATTTTTCACCTTCTTGTCTGTAACCTCCTCCAAGTCCTTCATAACACTGTTAAACTGATGTGTCATTTTTGTACTCCATGTGTCACCAACATCCCCTGTTTACCACTGCCCTCTGAGGCCAATAATCTGTAACATCTTTTATGCCCCTTACTGTCTAGCAATCCAGACCCTACAGTGAAAACTTAGATTAAAACAATAATTGTGGGAGATGGTGTTGAAAGTCCAGCTAAAGCAAAAGGGAAATTATACCTCGTGCTCCCCCCTCATCCATATACACACTCTGACACTGAAGTCAGATACATATCACAGCTTCTGCAAAGTGATGAAACACTCATCTAGTCTTCACTCTGGTGATAAATATGGTCAGTCTGGTGTTTAGAAAGTACTTACAAAATCTGGAGCAGACACGAAGCAAATTTACAACTTACCATGCCCTGATGTAGGCAATGAATTAAAAAGTAGCTCAGGCCTGTGGGGGTTTTGTTAGGTTGTTTTATTGTTTTGTTTTATTTTGTTTTGGTGGGTTTTTTTGAGACTGCTTGTAGCAGGATGCAGGCAATGTGATAGGATAACAGAAAGGACTTGGGACTCGTCAAGTTTTGTCCAGAATTTTCTACGTCTGTCAGAAGATTTATTTTAGGCTGCACTAGCAGTTATCTAATGACTTCACTATTATTTTTCTTCAGCGTTTTTCTATATCTGTACAGTTCTGTGATGTCAGGCCTATTTGTTGTCAGCAGCTAGTCTGAGAAGAACAGCTATTTACGATGCTGATAAAATGTAATATGGAAGAACACCAGCATGAGATTACAGCAGGAGACCTGAATTTACAAGCATGAAGTGTCTGCGGGGTTTTAAACAATTCACTAGGAGCTAATCAATGGTAGAAGGAGGGCACCCTTGGGAGATTTGCAGCACCAGTTTCACATAAAAAACATGTCACAGATGGTAGATTTGAATATGGTGTGGGCTTGCACACCAATAAAGAAAGACCAAGACATTTTGTGGTAGCAAAAAATAAAAATGTCCTCCAATATGTCCTACAGTGAGAAGAAGAAACCATTAACAGCATCATTATACTCCTCTCATGAAGAATGTTGGATGCTGAGAAAGTTCCCCCCAAACTGATGGCTCCTACCTAAGTGAAATGAGCTTGACAAGAGAGAAAGGAAAATTCACTAGAAACTTCATGTACATCTGGTTTTAATTTTACATAATTTGACCATGAAATACTGTTATCACTATAGCCAAGCTATAATAATTATTTTTTTATACAGACAAGATTTTAATTCTAATGATAAATTCTTGTGTCTGCATTGGTGCAAACAAGTTTTTTTTAAAGAGATTTTGAGTATAAAAAACTGATGATAATTCAAACAACCTACTCTAGAATTTGAATGGACTGAATTGACAGTACTTGGTTTTGCTATTCTTCCCCCCACCAACCACAATCTTTTACAGAAGGATGTTCTCCTTTTTTAACTGACAAAATTAAACACACATCTGTGTTTGTAATTGCAGAGGTTTTCCATTCAAATGCAAAACAAAAGGAGCAAGCAAATCATCTGTTTTCCTCAATGACTGGGATACAGAATGCTACAGTTGTATGTAATTGTAGGATCAATGTAGAATGTTGACCAGTAGGAGAAAAAAAATAAATTAAATGTGTTCATTGTTTAGATGGCTATAATTTTCTACTTTTCTCCTCATTTTAATCTAGAGTACATCTGCTGCTTAAGAATTAAATTCAAAGTAAATTTCCAACATATGCAAAATCCAAGCAGAAATGGTAAACTTAAATTATCCAAAGCTTTGTGGAAGATATGCCGAGCTTTGAGAAAGTGGACTGTTGACTTCTTTGTGCAACTCATTAAATAATACAACCCATTCCAATTTAGAGTCTGTAGGCAGGATGATAAGAAACAGCAGCTCTTGTGGTTTTCATTTGTGCTGGATATCAGAGGAATGTGCAGGCTAATGTTAATGGAGGATAACTGTCCTGCACAATCAATTAGAGCTATAGATTCTAATCACCAAACAAAGCAGCTGAATGTGAAGCTATCTGTATTAATGCTGAAGAACTTTCATTAGACAGGCACAACCCCATTAAAGCAGAATATTTTTTGCTTGTGTTCAGATCTTTTCTGCAGCACTGGCTACAGTTTCACCAGTCAAAAGAGAACAGTTATTGAGCTTTTGCCAAATTCATAGTCCACTAATACAGAAAAATATATCTATAATCCATGCATCAAATATGTAACTACATAATTCATTTTTAATTGGTTTCGAAGTATTATTACAATTATATTTCTTGATGAATACTTACAGATATATTTCAAAATATGCCTTCTTTTCTTATGTTTTAGTTTGTTCTATATGTCCTTATCAAAAAGAAATTAATTTTCTCCAGTGTGTGTGAACATGCCCACTTCAGTTAGTGATAAATCAAAGTGGTATCTTTAAGAACACATGAAAGTTACCCAGATACCAACCATTCATCAGAACAACTTGAAACAGCTTAAGAAAATTATTCCCTATACTAAGTCATATACATTGATAACAAGACATATATAGATATTAAATCCAGCATCCTAGGTTAAAAAACCTTTTAATCATAGAAAGCACTGCAAATCCTTTAAAGACAAGTATTATAAATGATTGTAACATAGTATCTCTGTGGTAAGTTAGACACATGAACCCTATAGCCTCATTATTTTTGCTTAATTTTTACACACATGTTAATCCATTCACACAGAGCTTTTCTGTAAATTTTAGTGAGTCAATGTACTCTTCCATATTATTTTTAAAAATGAGAGATATTTTTCAACCACAAAAGCTGCTGTATTATTGCCCATGTTCTCTTTCATTTAGATTTTTATATTGCTTGGTAAAGACCCTTATACTTGAAAGATTCTTCTAGTCTCTTCCTTTTTTTCCCTATATTTTCCTTGTCTGGGTTAAAAACTTGCTGGATTGCTTGGCATAGAGAGTGGTGGTGAACGTACTTACATCCAGTTGTGGTTGGCCATCAGCAGTGTTCCCCAGGACTCAGCACTGAGGCCAGTCCTGTTAAATATCTTTATCAGTGATCTAGATGAGGAGATTGAGTGCACCCTCAGTAATTTCACAGATGACATAAGATGGGCAGGAGTGTGGGTCTGGTAGATGGTAGGTAGGCTTTGCAGAGGGATCCGGACGGCTGGATCGAATGGCCAAGGCCAATTGCATGAGGTATAACAAGGTGAAGTGCTGGATTTGGGTCACAACAGTTCTTTCAGTGACACAGGCTGGGGGAGGACTGACTGGAAAGTGGCCTAGTGGAAAAGGACCTGAGGCTGCTGGCTGACAGTCAGCTGAACATGATTCAGTATGTGCCCAGGTGGCCGAGAAGGCCAAGGGCATCCTGGTCTGTATCACCAATAGTGTGGCCAGCGGCACCAGGGGATCTTCTCCCCGTACTTGGTACTGGTGAGGCCACACCTCAAATTCTGTGTTCAGTTTCACAGCAAGACAGACCTTGAGGTGCTGGAGTGTGCCCAGAGAAGGTCAACAGAGCTGGTGAAGGGTCTAGGGGGTAAGCTTCAGAGACTGGAAAAGGTGATTTGTTTCTAGACATCTTGGAGTCTTGGAATGTGTAGCAGAGGATGCGTCAGACCTTGCTCTTGTGAAGTGGTACCCTGCCCCCCATAGCCACCAGCCCCACAGTGTCTGTCAATCATGGCCCACTTGAGGCAGACCTAGTTTTTCATAATCCAGTCCCTGAGGGGCCAAGAGACTGGAAGTCCTTCCTGGGAGGAAGGCCCAGGATGGGACAAAAAAAGGTTTAAGAAGTGTCACCAAGAGGTGAGCATGTTATCCTTTAACACAACCTTCATCATGGAATTTTGCATTGCTAGAAATCAGGAGTTGATAGCTATATGTCTGTTTTTCTATAGCCTTCACACCTTTCTGTTTTTATCCCTTTCTTTTTCTTCTCTCTTCTCACAGAATAGTAACACTGAATGGGTTATAAGATTTTCTATGTTCAGTGGGCTCAGTCTATGCTGTATTTAAGTGATGTTATTCAGTACTTATTCTTTTGCAAAAATTCCTTAATATTCTATAATTTGCCAGTAAACCTTTATGCATTTTTACCTCATGAGAATATTTGTTTGGATTTTTCTCCTTTGCGTCTACCCAGACCAAAAGAACCTTGGTTTAGCCCTAGATTTGAGTGATGGGGATGTAATGGTAAGCCCTATGAGGAGCAGCTGAGGGAGTTGGGTTTATTTAGTTTGGAGAAAACCCAAGGCTCATGGGGTACTTTATCTCTCTACAACTACCTGAGTTTCAGCATTTTGTCCCAGGCAACAAGCAACAGGACAAGAGAACACAACCTCAGGTTGCACCAAGGGAGGTTCAGGTTGGACATGAACTTCACTGAAAGGATGGTCCAGCATTGGAATGGATTGCCCAAAGAGGTGGTGGAGTCATCATCCCTGGAGGTGTTCAAGAAATAACTTTACATGGCACTTAATGTATGGTCTAAACCTAATGATTCTACAACTCTATGATTTTACCCTTTCATGAAATCAATGATGTGGACTTGGCTAGACGTATGCAGACAATGCATAAACATACAAGCTGTGCATCAGAGAATAGTTCCCCTCATGAAATTTGCCATTGGCTGCAAATAACAATGAAAAATGGAAAGAGAAATCTTACAGCATTCTCCAAAAGATTTTTAGTCTGTTGAAATTTTAAACACAGATTGCAAAAATGCATAATTTCTGTGAACTCTGTGACTGAAATTTGAGACAGTATCTAAAAAAAAAATAAAGAAAAACTACAAAATTAAGGCAATAGGCAGGGTGAAAGGGTAGATGAGAAAGAGTCTGAAAGGGGCACTAACAAGACAGAATGTGAAGTTGGGAGAAGCTGTGAAATCACATGAGAAACACAGAAACCAGGACACAGAACCAAAGGTACAAAGGGGAAACTGAAAGATACAATAAGCCACAAAAATGTGACATCAGTAAGATTCTGTAATTTAAGACAGTGTCATGAGAATGTCTGAAGATAAAATATTAAGGAATTATAAGCAAATAAGGATTCACGTTGAGAAGGAGTTGAGAAAAGATGAGTGGATTTAAATGCCGTCTTTTTTTTTAGTGAAATAAAAGAGTACATAAATATAAATGGTAGTAATGGTCAGATACAAGAATGGTACAGTGACAGAAATGCTTATTTAAGAAAATGAGTGACAAATAAAAAGAAATAACAAATGAAATTGTTTACTATTGAAGTCCTTAATCTTCACTTTTTTCCATAAACAAACAAACCCAACCAACCAACCAAACCCCAAGAACCTTGCTGTGTCAGTTGTCTTGGCAGTCTAAGTTACATTGCAGAATTGTAGATTACATTGATTTAGTGCTACAGCCAATTATTTTGATTGCTAGGCTACTGTGAAGATCATAAAGTCATCATTATTAGTTCAGTATATCACTCCCTAGAACAGATGCAAATCTAAAAGACTAGCAGCTGACTTCAGTCCCTTTTTTTCCCCTTTGGTGCCATGCCATTCCTCAGTTTCTCATGCTTAATTGCCAAAATTTAAATGAGTCTACTTCATTCATAATATTTTCCTCAGGTTATATTTTTTTTAATGCAGAGTTACCTGTGCAAGGTGTAAAAGGCAAAGGCTTCCTGGTCACATCTGCTGGTTAGGCAGGGATAACAATAACTGTAAGTTCCAGGATACTTATAACACCTGAGGAAAATCATACTTGCCCCATACCTGAAATCTTCTTCCCAAGAATAGGTCAGTAAGATGATATTGATGATATGTCCATGGAAGAGGAATGAATCATAGATGCTCAATTTCCATACTGTATCAGTGCAAGGGAAAATGGGCTCAGACATGGTCACAGAAGCAGGGACATCCAGTTTCCACCTTCTCTGGGAGATAGAGGATAAAAAAAGAAATCAGTACAAAAAATATTAGATCTGCAAGAACATTTTTTTATCTGGCCCATCTAAAAGTTCCTCCAAAATATAGGATGAAAAATGCATATATCAGAATGAGGGTCTAAGAGATACTGTTTCTTTCCATAGAATCAGCTATGCTATCACACATGTACCATGTTATTTCCAGCTTCCTTATGGTTTCTTTCTTGTTTGTTCCATCTTGCGTTAAGACTCTAACCCTTCTCCCTTCCCCTCTTAGGCATCTCTGTTTATCTCCACACACAAGTCGCCTCTACTATCCTCATTCTAAAGCTTATTATTAAAATCATACCTAAAGTGTGAGTTCATTTTTTCTAAATATTTTTTTTTTTTTGCAAACAATAGTAGCAGATTCTCAGGGAGTTAATTGTGCAGAAACTAAGACTATCTACGGTACTTTTTCCTTTTTGCTAGAATATACATGAATGCTGGGAGAACTGAAGATATTTGAAAAAAAAATTAATTGCCACTTAAGCTACCTTGCATTATCTACATGCATTTATATTAACTGAAACCTTGCGATCTTTATCAAGTATTGTTTTAGTATATAAAATTCTTGACCAATGCACCAGTGGTAATAGGCCTAACACAGAACCAATATGAAGGAGGAATGCAAAAAATCTTGGTGATGCACAATATTTTTCAGCAAGCCATTTAATTAAAGCTTTGAGCTGTGCAGAGTATGAAATCTGTAGTTAAGGTTGATTAGTCTTCAGATTATAAAACCATCTTATAATGTCAGTAAATAAGAAACAAATTTCACACAAGAGAATGACAAAAAGCCTTTTGCTGTCAAATGGAAATACAAAGATGTCTGAAAGCCTTGCCACAAGGCTGAGATTCTAGTTAGTTATAAGAAGGGCAAAATTAATGTAAATCATGTTTGTCTTTTCAAGCTTAACAATTGAAATTGGCAATGGTGTTAGCATTTTCATTAAATTTTGAATGAAAAAAAAATCACCTAAACTCCTGTAGAAACCTGATCAAAAACCAAATCAGAGCTACCAATGCTACTAAGGAAGATAGTATTTAGGGAAAATTCTTCAAAATGGGAAATTTTTGGAGATGGTCTTGAAAGATTAAAAAAATGAACAGAAGGAGAACTAATAGTAGATGAAATTTCTCATAGACATTCATAAGTATGGTTAAACCCTTGACAAAATCTAAAAAAAATTTTTCATTATTAGTAAATTTTTTGTCCTGTAAATACTCCCTTTTGTATCATGGGTACTTCTGTGTCTGTAACTTAATGCCCTATACCAAAAAGATAGCATTTATCTATTGCTAGGCTAAATTTTTACTCAAAACAAAAAAAATATTCCACTTTTAAAAGGTTAAAACTAAGATGGGAAGTGAATGTCATGCCAGCAGGACATACGTTAAATGAAGATATTATACCTACATTAATAAGCCCAGTATGTTGAAAAGGGACAACTGTTTCTGTGATAGAGGAATGTTAATTTATTAAACAAATTGCAGGCCAGATCTGTCCTGGGATGGGTTATTTGTGTAGGTGGAAGCTCAGATTTGCCTACCTGCCTTTATATCCACACAATGGAAAGTCTCTTATTTGGTTCCATGTTTCACTTTTGTTACATTTTTATGGAGGTTTAAGTCTGTGTGATAAAATATAACCATGCTAGCAATCTACGTATAACTGGATTAAACCTGTGATTAAATATGGTGAAGGCTGGTCAGAAACCAAGTGTTTGTACTAACACCTAGCATTGAGATATGTTGAGAACCTGAGTGATTTTGAGCAGTTCAGTTGATAGGAAATAAACTACTAAGCAGGTTAAATCAGGAAGAGCATTTATTATCTTTCTGCTTTTAAAACCCAATCAACCAACCAACAAAACAACCAGAAAAAATAGAAGGTGTTTCTAAGACACCAAAGTTTCTGTTCTGAGCCAGAGGTTTATTGTCTCTTTGCTTGATACAGTATAGCTTTCTTACAGGCAAAGGAGAGACAGCTCAGGTTTTGAATAATTCATAAAAGGATTTCTGCCCAGACCTCCAAGTATTTCACTCGCATGCATGGAACTATAGCATTTATACAGAAATAGCTTTTTTAAGCACTCCAAAGCCTCCTGTGGTCTTTGCATAGAAGTTCACTGCAGATGTAGAATAAAGTGAGATGAAATATTCCCTTCAAAACTTAAACAGTAAAGTATTAATAAGAATTTCTGTGTTATGGCATGATAAGTTTTCATTACAATTCTCTTGGAATGGTCTGTAAAACATACTGAATTGTATGATTTCTGTAGACTAAGACAAATCATAGTGATGTCCTTTGCTGCAGCAATACATGCATTGCATGGTATGCTATAGTATATTTCATGCTGTCTTATAATTCCGATACAGTTCATTAATTTAATCCACTTTGCTTAAACTGATATTTCCTGTCTGTAAAGGGGCTGGAGGTTAATCTTGTGTTTCTCTGTATGTGCTAATGCCTGCCTATCCATCCATTTTTCACAGTATTCACATCTGCTGATTATAATAATACTGGAAGGACACATAGGAAACTCAGAAATAACATCTCACATTTTTTATGAAAATGGACTTCTGGACACAAAAATGTTCATTATGGTGTTCTGTGGTGTGCAATAGCCTTTTGGTAAGTTTGGGTCACCTGTGCCAAATCAGCTATAGTGCCTTCCACTTTCTCTTGTGCACCTTCTCAATGACAGAGCCCAGGACAAGGGGGAAAAAATAGTCCTTCACGATGGACTACCACAACTTTTCAAATATCAAGGTGACTGCTTTAATCACTTCCTCAGCTTGTTCCCTCAGGACCACGAGGTATTTCTCATTGTACCTTTGCATCTCAGCAGGTGCAATGGGGATGTGCAGTTTTGATTTCCTTCAGATAGTAAAGAACCTAATCTTCTGCAATGTGTGGTTTTTCATTCTTCCAGTCCCTGCCATTGCTTTCTGGGATCCAGGTAGTGTGGCTGGAGAACTTACTGGTGAAGGTTGAGTCAAAAAAGTCATTGAGTAACTCAGCCTTGCCTATCTCCCGGCTCACCAGATCTCACATTTTCTTTCATAGAGGGCCTATATTTTCCCCAGTTTTCCTTTTATCACCAACTTAACTATAGAAGCTTTTCCTTTTGTCCTTGACCTGGATGGCCTGGTTTAGTTCTATCATGTCTTTTGCTTTCCTAACCTGATCCTTGATAGCTCACACAATCTCTCTGTATTCCTCCCAGGCTACCTGTGCTTGCTTCCACTGTCGACTTCCTTTTAGTGCTTATATTTGTCCAAGAGCTCATAGTTAATCCATGCAGACCTCCTGATGTTTTTGTCTTTCTTCCTCTTTGCTGGAATTCATCACTCCTGAGCTTGGAGAAGGTGGTCTCTTAGTAGTAACCAGATTCCTTGGACCCCTCTTCATTGCAGGACTTCAGTCCATTGTACTCTACCAAATAGATCCCAAAGAAGCAAAAGTCTTCTCTCTTGAAGTCCAGGGAGTGATCTTGCTGTACACTTTCCTCCCTATCCTAAGAATCTTGAATGCCACCATTCCACAGTCAGCTTCCCTTGAGCTCCACATTCCTCACTATCATGTCCTTGTTGGTGAGAGCAAGGTCCAGCATAGCCCCTCTCCTTGCTGGCTCCTCTGTCACTTGGAGAAGGAATTTATCCTCAGAGCATTTCAAGAAACTCCTGGATTTCTTATGCCCTACTGTGTTCTCCCTCCAATAGATATTGTAGTGCTTGGAGTCTCCTATGAGGACCAGGGCTTGTGGATGTGAGGTTGATTCTATCCCTCGATAGAGGGCTTTATCTACTTAATATTCTTGGTCAGGTGGCCTGTTGCAGATCTCTACCATAATGTCACCTGTCCATGTCCGCCATTTAATCCTGACTCATAAGCTCTTGGTCAGCTCTTCATCTGTCCTCAGGCAGCACTCCATGCACTCCAGTTGGTCATGGACAGAGATGTCAACATTGCCTCCTCATCTCCCTTCCTGTCCTTCCTAAAGAGTCTGTCTATCCTTCCAACCCAACATTCCAGTCATAAGAACCATTCCACGATGTCTCTATGATGCCAGTAAGATCATAGCCCTACAGGCATGTACATATCTAACTTTTCTTGATTTTTTTCCCATGATATATTTGCATGAAGGAATTTAGGTTGAGCCCCCAGTGAAATGACTTTTTGGATGGGGCTGCTGGAATTCTTTTGTTACTGCCCTTCAGGTGTTGTCCTTCTGACCTCTGATCCTCCAGGCTCAGGGCATCACTTACTGGCAATAGCATCAAACTGGTAGGAGTGGGATGGATAGAGCCCACTTTGCCAACTTGGCAAGCCCATAGCTGAAGACCTTCTTCTCTGGCAGATGAACCCCATCAGTCTGCTGTAGACCAGGTTTCTCAAAGCAAGTCCTATGCTTAATTAGTCAAAGTCCTGGCTGTGTTTTTTTAACCATTTGTTAATGGTTAACAAACAAATGGTTAATGGCTAATTTGACTGGTCTTTTCAAACCCTTTCCCTCTGACCAGGAGGATTGATGCCGACATTTAGCTTATATATGAGGCTAAAAAAGTTTCAGAACACAAAAATGTTGCAGAGGAGTAGGGACATAAAGCAAACACTCAGAAGAAATGTCATTTAGAAGGTGACAGAGTTATGGCTCCACTGGAACTGCGTGCAGTTAGAGCCAAAGCTTAAAAGGTCGTGTGCCATTTTTCCCCACAAGGGAATGATTGTTAAAAATTCCTATTCAAAGTCAATGAACACATAACTTTAGAGTATTGTTGCTGTATAAAGCAGGAATTGATAGCAGCATCTCAATTTCATGGGCTGGGAATGGGTTAATGAACATTGTGGCTAAAACTGCTTATTAATATATAGATTGCTAAATAAAAATACCAAGGAGAATAATTCTTCAGTTGCTTTGTGTGGTACAATACATTCCCGTGAAGAATATTTACTTTATATTTTTGGAGCTGTGCTTGGCATTTGGGTTTGCCCTTTTCTGGAAAACTAACGCCAAAAAGGAGGCCTATAATCACATCTGTGGTTTCTGATGGAGACCCAGTGTCTTTTTTCATGAACAGATGGCATCTTGGGTTGGATGAAAACAAAGGACATAGACAATATTAAAGATTCCATGACTCAGATTGGTATTCAAACTTATCTGCATTAATACTAAACTGAAAGTATAAGTATTGTGGAGGAGTACGTTATAACTGTATGTTCCTGACCTTCTGATCTAATATACTTTTTCAATAGAAGACAATGTAATCTTAAATGACAAGAAAAATTTCAAAATAAATAGTGCTCCATCATGTCATCAGAGGTTCCTGTGAAATAAGCGCCTTGTAGGTTACATCAGAGGAAGCAGAAGTT
>WBMY01031618.1:67653-113277 GCA_013397315.1 Donacobius atricapilla
TATATATTTCATAATACAGTCTATGTTCCTCTTTCAATATAGCTGGCATTCATTCAGTTCCTTGTGGCATCTTAATTTTCTGATATTTTTGAAAATAACTATTGCTCAAGCTGTTGCTCTCATTTCTGTATATGTGCTATTAATTATTCCTGTGTGAAGTACTTCGTACATTCATCCAGTTTTCCAGGCATTTCCCAAACTATCCAGACCACTTTGAATCTTGTTCTCCTCCACACCTGCAGCTTTTTCCAGGTTTGTTTCCACTTCAAATTTAGTAAGCATATTTTATATTTCATTTATATTTCAACCCGTCCATTAATACTAATGAAGAATAATACATGTGCAGAGAATGAATTCGACATAGCCTTCTCTTTTGACAGTGATGCCTATTAACTCTCTGGAAATTACTTTTTCCAACAAGTGCTGCCTCCATGCTATAAAGCCAACCAATAGAAAATGTACTTTCTTTAAGAATATCCTCCGAGACACCTTCAGAAGCACTACTTAAAGTCAAGATTTGATAGCTTTATGATGGTGTAAACAACAGAAAAAGAGATCCTGCAAGAAAAACTGATGAACAGTTCTCTGAATTCCATTAAATGATTGTTTTNGTCAACATTGCCTCCTCATCTCCCTTCCTGTCCTTCCTAAAGAGTCTGTCTATCCTTCCAACCCAACATTCCAGTCATAAGAACCATTCCACGATGTCTCTATGATGCCAGTAAGATCATAGCCCTACAGGCATGTACATATCTAACTTTTCTTGATTTTTTTCCCATGATATATTTGCATGAAGGAATTTAGGTTGAGCCCCCAGTGAAATGACTTTTTGGATGGGGCTGCTGGAATTCTTTTGTTACTGCCCTTCAGGTGTTGTCCTTCTGACCTCTGATCCTCCAGGCTCAGGGCATCACTTACTGGCAATAGCATCAAACTGGTAGGAGTGGGATGGATAGAGCCCACTTTGCCAACTTGGCAAGCCCATAGCTGAAGACCTTCTTCTCTGGCAGATGAACCCCATCAGTCTGCTGTAGACCAGGTTTCTCAAAGCAAGTCCTATGCTTAATTAGTCAAAGTCCTGGCTGTGTTTTTTTAACCATTTGTTAATGGTTAACAAACAAATGGTTAATGGCTAATTTGACTGGTCTTTTCAAACCCTTTCCCTCTGACCAGGAGGATTGATGCCGACATTTAGCTTATATATGAGGCTAAAAAAGTTTCAGAACACAAAAATGTTGCAGAGGAGTAGGGACATAAAGCAAACACTCAGAAGAAATGTCATTTAGAAGGTGACAGAGTTATGGCTCCACTGGAACTGCGTGCAGTTAGAGCCAAAGCTTAAAAGGTCGTGTGCCATTTTTCCCCACAAGGGAATGATTGTTAAAAATTCCTATTCAAAGTCAATGAACACATAACTTTAGAGTATTGTTGCTGTATAAAGCAGGAATTGATAGCAGCATCTCAATTTCATGGGCTGGGAATGGGTTAATGAACATTGTGGCTAAAACTGCTTATTAATATATAGATTGCTAAATAAAAATACCAAGGAGAATAATTCTTCAGTTGCTTTGTGTGGTACAATACATTCCCGTGAAGAATATTTACTTTATATTTTTGGAGCTGTGCTTGGCATTTGGGTTTGCCCTTTTCTGGAAAACTAACGCCAAAAAGGAGGCCTATAATCACATCTGTGGTTTCTGATGGAGACCCAGTGTCTTTTTTCATGAACAGATGGCATCTTGGGTTGGATGAAAACAAAGGACATAGACAATATTAAAGATTCCATGACTCAGATTGGTATTCAAACTTATCTGCATTAATACTAAACTGAAAGTATAAGTATTGTGGAGGAGTACGTTATAACTGTATGTTCCTGACCTTCTGATCTAATATACTTTTTCAATAGAAGACAATGTAATCTTAAATGACAAGAAAAATTTCAAAATAAATAGTGCTCCATCATGTCATCAGAGGTTCCTGTGAAATAAGCGCCTTGTAGGTTACATCAGAGGAAGCAGAAGTTACTCTCTTTAGAGCTACCAGACACAACTTCAGTGTTTTATACCTTTCAGGAAACTATACTCATTTCAGGTGCTCTATAACTGCATGTGTTAATTTTCTACTCGTTTTAATTTCCTCTATCATAATATTTTTAATAAAAGCAAATGACTGCTCAAATTATGACTTATATAATGAAATAAAGTTATTCAGGCACAGGTATTTAAAGTAATTTATCTGTATATTTATAAAACTCAAATTCTCAATAAAATATAATCTTGATGTGTAAGCATTTAAATTATTTGAATAAAATGCGCGTTAGTGCAAAAAAGGTTTCTGCTACTTTTAGAAATTAATTTAAAAGAAGACAGAGTCAAAGAATGGAAACCAAACACAAGAAAATAACAGTAATATATTTTCAGAAACTTCATCCATAACCAAATCATTCCAAATGCCGACACTTTGCAAATGAAATTTTTTTCAATGGCTTCAGGATTTTGTAAATAAATCTAACAATGTATTAGATAAATTGTCAAAATAAAGATGGAAAAAACAGTAAGAAAAATGCAGAAAATTCTTTCTCCTGAAGCAGCTCTCTCAGTGTTTTGCTTTAATTTACAATTGTGTCTTTTTGTTGAATTCATCTAAAAATTTCAAGAGACACTAGAAAAAAACCTCACGTTTATAATGCAACACTCTGTTGAAGAAAAATCCTTTTATGTTCCACCAATATTTTCATCTGATATAAAAAAAAAGTAAGAATATGTCCCAAATACCTACAATGTACAGAAAAAAAAAAGAGTAGAAAAAATGAGAAAATGATGAGTACCATTCCTGAATGAAACAAAAATTATTTTTAAAAACTTAATAACCTAAACAAAATGCTTCAAAGCTAGTGTCAGCAAGTTCCCATGAATTGTATGAAAACCTGCAAGTGGACTGCATTACTCCTTCCTCCCATTCCAATGAGACAGCATTACTCCCTCCCCCATACTGGATGAGGCAGCATCAGTACTTGCAGATGCTTTTCTATCCTGTTCTTAGGATGACTAATAATGGAGATGTCACTGCCCCTTCCCCAGACATTTTATGTGTTTCATTAATATTTTTTTCCTAATATTTTACCCTATTTTCTTGCAAAAGAAGTCCATTGTTTTATGCTCCTATCTATGGCAGATGTGGAGGATAGACCTTTTCCTTCCCTTCCCTTTTGTATCACCCACTAACATGCTTGAAGACTGTTTAATCCCCTCTGTAGCCCTTTTAATCTTGTAACCAAATTAATTCTTCTTCATGTGCTCTCAAGCCCTGATACTTTTTAGAGAGGTCATTGGACATTTTCCAAGGAATGTCCAAATCTCTCCTTTCTCAATGAGCAGTGCCCAGTATTTTCCATAGTTTTTCAGGAAAGTCTTACCAATCCAGAGCAGACTAAAAGAAAATGTACTCAGCAGTAAACGTTGTTCTGCTATGTATGACCTCCATGCACAGTCAGGTCAGGATGAGAAATCTGCAAAGGGGAGACTTTTAGTCTTTACTGAAGGAAAACAGTGTCTGTTGAAGGGCTCTACATACCTCTCTTTTCCATAGGTGCTTTATTTCAAATTNTTATATTTCAACCCGTCCATTAATACTAATGAAGAATAATACATGTGCAGAGAATGAATTCGACATAGCCTTCTCTTTTGACAGTGATGCCTATTAACTCTCTGGAAATTACTTTTTCCAACAAGTGCTGCCTCCATGCTATAAAGCCAACCAATAGAAAATGTACTTTCTTTAAGAATATCCTCCGAGACACCTTCAGAAGCACTACTTAAAGTCAAGATTTGATAGCTTTATGATGGTGTAAACAACAGAAAAAGAGATCCTGCAAGAAAAACTGATGAACAGTTCTCTGAATTCCATTAAATGATTGTTTTGGAGACTTACCTATAAAGGAAATAGATACTTACAGTAATGATTTTATACATAACTTGCCACCAGGTTCAGCTCTGTCACCTAAATGAATTATGAGGACTTTCAAATGTAGTCAAATAATGGGAAAATATGTTTCCTTGAAATTGTGGTTGAACAAAAGCCTGTAAAGAGGTATGATCCTGGATTTTTCTGCTACTCATGTGACGCTGCTTCAGTAACACAAATTTTATTCCATTTTAGTCATGTGAAATGTTACAGTAACTCCTAGTGTTCTTGGAAAAAAAATATAAAAGACCTCTTTATGCCACAGATCTAAATATTGACATTACATTTAATTAAGCAACTATTCCTTCTCACCCTAAACTAAGAAACAACCTTATCTGCTGAAAGAAAAACATTATTAAAAATATCATGGAATGTCTTTTATTCATGTGAAAGACAACACATTTTAAAAGATGAATAGATGATAGAATAACCAGGTTGAATGACTTGCATCATTCTAACTACTAATAGATTATTTTTTTATTATCAAATAAATTTACTGTCTTTTCAGTGATTAGAAAGGCTTCAGGGAAAAAGAAGTACCAGTGTCTAAACAATTCTGTGCTTTTATTCTGTATGGTTTGTGTTGGTTTCAGAAGAGCTACATTTTATGCCACAAGCTCTTTAGGTTGCAGAGGAAAGAACAGATAATTTCATAATTAATGATAAGCTCCCATCTAAAGACTCGAGACCTATTGAATTTGTCAATGCAGAAACACTTAAGAAAGTTAATCTGAAGTAACTTTTAAAGTAGATTAATTAAATGAATTGAAGACATATTGATCCTTTTATTCTGATTTTCAATGGCTTTAATTCAATGTAGTCTACTTCAGACTTCAAAATGAATTATGCAAAATTAAGTTAGGGGCATTTTAATTCTGAATATGTGTCTACATTGGGACTAATGCACTTTAACACATTTAGCATTTAACATGCACAGGACTGCAGAAACTGTAAAAAAAACCCTGCAGTGAATTACTTACTTCATAACTGCTGCCTGTGCTCACATACCTTCTCCAGAGATGGTTTAATATAAGATATTCTTGTCTTGCAATGAGATGGGACATCCTGGTATTTTATTCATATCTTACTTTGACATGATGGGTATGTCCCTCTTATTTCCACACTCAATTGATTTGGACAAGCTTTCTCAAGCATGTAAGGCAAATACTTTTTTTTGATGCAATTAAATCTGAAAGAGTTCAATGAGAAACTGACTTCCTAACACAAAAAATATTATTTTGATTTTTTTCTTTGTATGTATACATGTGCTGTAATTCTATCTCACACAAACAGTTCAATTTTTTTTAAGACCTTAGAAGAACAGTTTTGATGGAAAATTGTTCACCATCCCTGACCATGGTAATGACAATGCTTGTTCTCTTTTGTGAGAATGGAAAGCATCTCAGAAATGCATTAATGAACTGAACTTACTGGACTTGTTTTGGAGAGAAATTGCTCTGTTAGGCAAGAAAGATTAAACCTGAGTGTTCTTACATGTTTCCACTTATGTCTTGATTTAGGAATGGTAGTCCCCAATTTAGCATTCCCTCTGAAACATTCAAAACCATGCACCTTTTGCTCACTCCCCATTTCTCCCTCCCCCTCCCCCTGTGGTGGGCTGGAAGGGAGGATTGGAATCACAAAAGGGAAAGATCACAGGTTGACATAACAATTTACTGGAAAAAGCAATGAAACAATAGTAACAGCAACCAGACTAATGGCACAGTTCGGAAAAAAAAGAGGTGAATGATTCACACGTGATGGCTCACCCTCCCTGGAAATTCCCTGACTGCTCTCTCCTCCTAGGTACCCGAGCCAGAAGGAAATTCAACATTTCCCTGTCCCTGGAAAATGATGAATGGTGGCATAAAATAACCTCTGGGTCCTGGTCATTCCCCTTACTGGATACTGCAAAAATTAACCATGTTCCAGCTGGAACCAGGATGACTCATCAGTGAAAACTAACTTAGAGTTGCTAATATTTTTATACATAGTTTAGGAGGGGATTCAGCAAATGATGTAAGAGATTTTAGTATGAAGAAGAAGAAGAAGAAGAAGAAGAAGAAGAAGAAGAAGAAGAAATACTTTTTTTAATCATGATTTTACTCTGTATCCTAATGTTGCTTCCTACATCTGATATGTAACAAGTGCATTTCTAAACTTGATAAAGTTACTCTGCAGTTGAGATATTACTCTCGCTAAAATGGAAGGCAAATCTGGCAGATTTTGATTTGCATACAGAGCATTAATTTACAGAAGCAGTTCAGAAATATAAACATAGCCTCAGATCCAGGCAAGAGAAATTGGGGAGGAAAAAATGTTAAGAATTGTTAAAAATAAGTATTCATTGTCTTTCAGGTTTTCATATATTCATATTTAATTTCCATTAATAGTTGTCTGCAGCAAGTACTTTATGAAGTTTACATACCAGAAATTGTTTAATTGCCAGTGCTATTGAACGAAATCTGACAGGAGAGATGTCCTATTATAATATATACATTCTCTCAGCTATAAGATGTCCTTTATATATCTATTTATTGGCTGCAGATGTCAGAGTAGGCTTAAAGTGATAAGAACGGGGCAGGAGATTCGCTCCTTTCAATGCCTTTATCAGGATCAGCCTGGGGTAGGGGCCTGACGGCTCGCACACACGCCGCCGGTGCCGCTGCTCCCAGGAGCAACCCAGAGGAGTAGGTGGGCAGCTTTTTCCGCTGGAATCCAGGCAAAGGCGGGACTTCTGTCGGCACGGGGGCATCAGAAGACACAGTTGGCTCCTGCGTCCAGGGGTCCCACCACTGGTGTTGTCCTTGTAAGTTAAGGTGAGGGGTAAGACTGCCCAACTTCGGGAGAGGGTAGTCTTGCTTCTGCACAACCTGTCCATGTCCTCTGATTGTCCCCTGGGTGATGTAGTCTGATCATGTTCTCCTGCTTTGAGGCGGTTTGTTCTCCCGGTCGGCACCAGACCTCCTCCGTTTGCATATGCACCCTGTTCCTCCTTCACCTCCTGGTCGCCGTGTTGGGGGGCAAGGGGCTCGACAATAGCACAGGGGAAAGGGGGCAAAACAAAAGGTGAGTGGCAACCAGGGATTGCAACAAGACTAATGTGCCAGTCAGCCAGGGGGTGAATGCTTAACAAGGAACATCCAACCAACAAAAGGCTTTAACAACAACAATTGCCTGGTTCAGGCTTATTTATTTCATAAAGCATATATCTATTTGTAACCTTAATCACTAGTTAATGCAGCTTCTCTACTGCTTTGTAACTTGTGCAAGTTCCTCAAGAATGTAGAAGACCTTTTTCAAACAAATATATTCAACTAAAAATTGTCCTTTTCCTTCAAAAGCTACTGTTATATTTTCCTTTCTTCCATATAATTGTGCTTTTCTGCTGTCCATCACCTCCACCTATGGATTGTTTGGCCTCATAAAGACTGATTATTTGAATAGAGATGTCATGTGCAGTAATGGAATGGTTTTCCTGTGAATAGAATTTGTTCAGACAGCTGATTTGGTCAGTCAGCTTTAGATCTCTGAACAGAAGCTGTCATTTGCTGTGTCAGGATGTGTTTTAAAGTGACAAAAGCAGACCTTTGCATTCGAGGCAAAAAAAATGCGTGGGGGCAAAAAGCTTATTACTGTAAATATTTTCTCTGTGCAGTTATTTGACTTTCAAAAAACTAAGTATTGAAGTAGCGATTTATAATAAAAAGTCTGTTATAGTGTAAACAAAGAATAAAAATGGGACAGGAGTAATATTTCTACTTCCATACTTTGAAAGCATAATGAATTACTGAAATATCATGTTCAAAATACAAGCAAGTTTATGTTTTAATAGCTTTTCTTTCCTTGGTGTTACAGGAAATTTTTTGAAAACCAAAAGTAATATTCAATGTAAAGGAGCTAATGCAACAGCTACTGTCTTGGCAGACATACTACATGCCAGAATTTCCAGAATTGAAAGCAAGAGTGGATGCATGTCAGACTCAAACCCCAAGAGTTCCTTATAATGATAGTTTTTGATTGAGAATTTAGGCAGGTACAACCATAATGGATCCCAAAGCAGCAGTGGGCTGGTGTGGTTTTGTCCAAATTTCTGTGCTGCTGAGAGTCAAGGTTGTGTCTGAAAGGATTCTTAGTCAAAAGGATTTGAAAATTACATGTATAGATAATTTCTATTGCTGTTTTTACAAAGAGCTTATTGCCACTTCTTTTTCTGTTGGTTATTTTTTGGCCCTACATAGAAGATGGTGTTTATAGTTACATGAAAGAAAGAAAATAAAAACACACAGGGTCAATACCTCATAAAAAGGTTCAGGAATTTATTTTCATTCATAAGAATTTAACAGTGAAAGGCAATAGAGAGTTTTCATTCATAAAAATTCAACGCTTAGAGGCAAAAGGAAGAGAAAAAACTAAAAGGTTAATTTTTATCTTACACTGGCTATTCAACGAGCAAAACAAGAAAGACAGTTCAGTGCTGTTCTATTGCAATTCTATTACAGACAGAGGAGGAAAATAAAGTTTTCTCAAAGTGAAGAAAAGACTACTCAAGACAGGAAAGTAACCAGGAATTTTTTCCCTCTGACTACTCAAGACAAGAAAGAAACAAGGAATTTTTTTCCTCTGTCATTAATATTATAACCTTTAATAATCAAATAAAAATATTGACATGCAAAAGCTGTAAATACTTGAAACATTCAAGTTGGAAAGTGGATTTCTAAATGTGATCTCAGGAAAGAAAAAAAACCACCTTCAATTTCAGAACTTAGTTTGGATAGGAGTACTAAAATGTCATCTGAAAGTCCTCAAGGTGACAAAATTTCAACTTATGAGTACTTATGCCTGTACTTCTGGAATGTAATAGGCAGTAAAATATGCACCAGAATAGATTTTGTTTTGTTTTGTTTTTTTTAATTTAAAGATAGGTTTACCATTAGAATGATTGAACTTTTCTGTTTAATACTACAATGAAGAGATTGCATGGAACTATTTAGTTTCTGACAAACTTTTAAGGATGCTAATTTGATAAGCTTTAACATGATTTTAGCATTTGTACATTTTTCTCTGGTCTGAGGAAATAAGCAAAACAGACCTCAGCTTCCACTGAAAGAAAAGGTCTTACTTGAATACAGTTCAGAATTGTATTACATAACTGGTCAGAAAATTGATTTTCAGAATAGCATGTGTCAGTGTCATTTCAGGTCTGTAAACACAGTAATGCATGTTAATGGAAGCTAAATCAAACTAACACCTGCATTGTTACCTTTTCCTGATTTGAGTCAAAGTCCTCCAGCAGTCTTCAACCATTTTCATCTTGTAAACATTTAAAGCAGTTCAGACTGTGGTACAGAAGACATAAAGTAGTTGAGATTCACTAGGGAAACTGCACATGGATCCCAAAGTGTGGACAGGCTACAGTTTGACCAAAACAAATCAATGAGCCAGCTTAGAGTGCTGGAGAAACCAGCCGTCCTAAGGGAGCTTTCATTTAAGCCATGTCCTGCCTAAAAATTATTTGAAATCGCTGAAGGAAATCCTCTGTCAGAGATAAGAGTAAACTGGAATTTTATACAAGAAAACTCTCATCCTAACCAGTTTAGAGAAGGAAGGTGAGCAAAGCCAGCCTGGTTGTGAGGATCATGGAGATTGTGCACGCTGAGCAGTACTCAAGGGATGTTAAAGCTAAAGGAGGGAAGGTAAAGAGTTTATTACTTTTTCTTCTTCTTTTTTTTTTTTAATCCATTTTAAGAATATTAAGTATCACAACTATGCAAATCGTCTTCATGGGGGAAAATAAGTAATCCCTCTGGCTGAAATACAGCGCTTACTGTTTTGTGGGAATGCCTGCAGGTAAATCTTTGAGCCTAGAATTGATAAATTTATGCTTTCAGAAATCACAGCCTACAATCTACCTCCTTTTCATGATGTTTATAAATAAAATTCTCTTGGGTTTTTTTTCTGCCTACTTGTTATTTATGTTTGGGGATTCATATATGTATTCTCCTGTTTAATAATACATTAAAAATGGCTATTTAAACCAAAAACATTTAAACAAAAACACTTAAACCAAAACACAGTCAGATTTTTCTCTTGTAATTACTGACTTATGTTACCCAGTAAGTTCAAAAATCTTCCAATACATTAAAGTAGCAAAAATCGTTTATCCAGTTCAAGAACTTAAATTTTTAAAAATTTTATAAAAAATATTTTGCTTTTTCTTATAACTGAAAGACAGATAAATATTCAGAATTTGACAGAAATTACCAGACCAATGTAATGTGTTCTCTTTTCTGATAAAGACACAAGATCTGCCATATTTTGGAAAGTTTGTGCTGATGTTTTCAGAACAATATCTGTGTTTTATTTTCACAAAGAAGTTGATTCTCTCCTTATGAAAGAAAAAAAGTGTTTTATTTTAAATTAATTTAAATCTATCATTATTCATGAAAGACTTGTGTGGTCCATTTTGATTTATCTTGTCCTTTAGGTAATGGAGTGATATTTCAGATAGACTGATGATTTCAAAGTGTTTTAAAGGCTTTTTAAAATTTGTTTTCTGTAATTTATTTATCCTTTGTAAATGTCAAAACTGATACAATTTTCTCACAGTTAACTTCTAATCACATCTTCTTGTACTTCTCCTATATGAACATTGTTTCTGTTTAAACAGAAGAAAATCCTAACTGCATTTTTGTTGCATGATAGTTTTGAATTTTGGATTTATTGCTGTTTTTAGTTATTACATTCCATCACCTCAGATTAATGAATTGGACACTCCTTGAATATGTTTCACTTGCAATTTTTTTTTCTCCCAGGTGTTTTCCTGCAAATTTAAGCTTGTTCTTTTATGTTCTCATACTGCACTCTTTGGAATATAAAAATAAATAGGAGACTTAGGGCTGTCCTTTCTACTGTGTGTTGACTTCAGCTAGATTCCTGGTGCCCACAAAGCCACTCTATCAATCCTCTTCCCAGAGGGAAGAGAGAAAATCAGGTGAAAACCAGATCGCAGATAAGCCAGTGAGATCAAGATAAGCTTATCTTGAGATAAGTCAGTTTACTTAAGAAAAAGTGAACATTTGCACACACACAGTCAAAGATGAAAAAAAAAAATGGGTGTATTCACCATTTTTCATCAGCAAGTGATGTTCAGCCACTTCTCGGGAGACAGCTTCAGCAGATATAGAGGTTGCTCTGGAAAGCAAACATAAATAAGAATACCCACCCTTCCTCCTCCTTTTGTTAGCTTTTATATCTGAGCTGATATATGATAAGGAATATCCCTTTGGTTAATTTGGGTCAGCTGGCCTGGTTGTTTCCCATCCCAGGATCTTGCCCACCCCCAGCCCCTTGATTTGGGGAATGCTGAGTGACAGCGCTGATGCTGTGTCAGCGCTGCTCAGCAGTACCCAAAACTCTGGTGTGTTACCAACACCTTTCCAGTTACCAGTGCAGAGCACAGCACGGTGAGGGCTGCTGTGGGGAAAGGAACTCTGGCTCAGCTAGACCCAATGCACTGATGTATCATCATTCTACATCTAAGGGCATCAGGAGTTCCCCCTTTTCCAGCTCCTGGTGCGACAATCACTGGTGTCTGTCCTGAACCACCAGAGTGCACCAATGAAAGCGACCACATGAGAATTGGCCGAACCTAATGTCCAGCACCCAATATCTATTCTACTGTCTGTTGTCACTGTCATTCATGTCAGTGACACTGTTCATAGTATCACGAATGGAAATACTATATTTTCTGACAAAGTAAGTAATTCTACTACATGAATCACATTAATACATTTTTTCTTTCTCTAAACTGTAATTATCTGGCTTTTTAACTACCCATTAGGTAATTCCACTTTATCCTGTTCCTGTGAAAAAATCTTTAAGTGAAAGTAGAAAAAGAAACAAAGACTATTTTACCTAGTTGAAAAAAAAAAAATTGTTATCAAAAGACTGTGGGGACATTAATCTTCAGTTATTTAATATTGTATTTACTTTAACAAGTCCTGCAGACAACTTCAACTTCATGTTTGTCGTGTTTTTTAATTTGAAAACCACTTGAGACATAATCAAAATTTTAGCTGTTTTTTGTTACCAAGCTACTTTTGTAAATGCTTCTACAAAAAAATATAAATGTAAATTACACATCCCACCGTACCATATTCTCTTCTCATTTCTTCATAATTTTATTTGCTAAACAAAGCCAACATAGAAATTTTTGGAAGGTTTTATTTTCTCTGCAACTGCTCAAAATTACTTTGAATGAGGCTTACAAAGTCTCTAGATGTATTCTGTGTGTACTCAACAATAATTCAATTTCATTGATTTGCTGATTACATTCCATTCCTTTAAAAATCTCCAAACCCAAATAAATGAATACCCTATTTTTTTTTTTTTACGCTTGCAAACACAAAGCATGTGAAATGTTACAATATAAAGTCTGTTAATCCTTGTCAGGTTTCCTTTATATTTTTCCAGAATCCTGCAAATTCTACCCTCAGTAATTTTCTTCTTTTTGGAAGCTTTTAGAAATGCTGACCTCCTAATCTGTTCTGAATGCCAGATGTAAGAATGACAATGCTTTCTGTGGTGAGGGATTAAACTTGAAAACACTCCCTCAGCAACTTCCGCTATGTGACACCACACCTCGTGGGAATACAAGCTTAAAAAATAACACCTTTGAACAGAATTGCTATAGCACCTGGGGAAAGACCATGACCACAAAGAGTTTAAAAGGGGATTTTCACTAACTTTCATCAGTTGCCCAGTAGGGCTGATTTTTAAATTCATGGTCCAATTCACAGACTCTAATAGGAACATCCAAGACAAGGAACTGCTGGATATCTGATATATAAGGACTTTTTCTAACACCAACATCTTCAGATGTCTAGATAATGAATGAATAGGTACCACACAAGTTGCAGTATAGATTTAATGTTTTATCTGTGGAAAGTGTAATTGCACAGGAAGAATCTTCTTTCACTGTTGAAAATCAATATATGGATCACAGAGGTTACATTACATTTACACAATGTTGCAACAGAGAATTTAACTATGAAATATGCCAGGGATCAGAAAAGAGGGCTCTCGCATTTTAGCTAAGTGCAAGTGGCCATACATACCTCTTTATTTGAAGCTGAACTGAACACTTGCATTTATATTTTTTTTTCCAAATGTGAAAGTGTCATAAACTGTACACAGACCTATTCTATGAGAATAAGTGGATTAGTTTTTACTATATCTTCGAATCATCTTCTCAGTCTATAATCAATATATTATTACCTTTATTTTTTAAAGGGAATTTCTTAATATTTGAGGAGTTCCAGTTCCTTAATCTGTGCAAAATAAGCAGATGCATCTTTTCAATGGATTGAACCACTGTAGTTCTCACAGGATTATGTATCTCCATGCCATGCACTGTTGTAAAACTCCCACAGTCCACGTACCATTACTTCACACAAGGTAGTCGCCAGTCTGTCCAAAGATTTCCATGAATAACAGATGAAGGTGAAAATATTAATAATTCTGATCCAGGGAATTCTGCCTGGTTGCTCCTGAACCACAAGTCTCACGAGAGAAACAAGTATTCCTCCCAGAAGAGAGAGACACAATGCTTAAGCGGAGATCCTACTACACCAAAGGAGAGTATACAGAGGCTTCCAGGAGCACTGGAAGAGTTTTCAGACCTGGGAAAAAAACAGATGAGCATAAGAATCATAGTTTAAATTTTGCAGAGCAAGGAATCTCCTTAATCACCTTATTTTAAACCATCTTTCTGAAATTAAGCAAGGAATATATTTGGTGTTTTGTTAGAATCCTGTGGTAAGGTTGCATGCTAGCATAGAGCACCTTGCAATTATGTCTTGGATAGTGTAAAGACACCAGAAGAAGAACTGTTAATATTTTTCAAATTAAATCTAGTATTATTACCTTCATTTTTCTGCTTTCAGTAGGATTTATTAGCAGATACATGTGTCTGAATCTGCAGTACAGTCTATATCACTCTGATGAGCTCAGCATGGTGTTGATACAGTGTCATTTTCCACTTTGTTTGGTCTGGCAACAAACCAAATTATCTCCGTGAAAAGAACTGTACAGCAATGCTTTTTTATCCCAGGTTTTCTCTCAAAAGAAGAACAATAAAAAATCTCCATACAACTACCGGGAGGTGCTCTGGTTCCAGAGAAATTAAAGCAAAGATAGAGATATTGCAGAGTTATTAATAACACACACACACACACACGCACGCACGTGCGCACACAGTGCTCTCCCAAACCTCAGTTAGGAAGGGTTTTGTTAAGTACTGTTTAAGCTTTCTCACAAAATAACTTTCAATGTATCCAATTTACCACAGCATTCCAGACACTACAGGACAGTCAAAGGTCTTGTCCTTATCATGTGCATCAAAATATACAGAAGGAAATTATCACAAATGATCACTGGTAGCAATTAAAAATTTAATTTTCTTCTGTCAAACACTTTTCATTTTATAATTGTTTTGGTTTTATTAGTGGTTTCTCAATACAACAGATCTCCAAATCTTAGTAATCTCTAGCCTCAAGGAACCCACCTTCCCTGCCAAAAGAAGACTTTTACTCCAGGATGTTTCACAGCCCCATCTCAATATGAGAGCTCCAAGTCTCAAATATTCAGACATGCAAGTCTGAATAGCCAATAATCAAGAACAAGTAAAAATTAATGGGATTGATATGACAAAAAAAAGTTCCTGAATGACTGAAATTAATTCAATTAAAGCTTTTAATTCCAACTCTAATGAAAGTAAAAAAGTTTTTGCCTCCAAATTTGAAGAAAGAAAATCATAGGAAGTTTATTGATGCAAAATTTTATTGAAATTCATGAAAGTAAGAAGAGTTTAATTGGTTGTTGAAAAGGAGAAAATTACTATTTTTGTTTCCTACTTTGGTCAATAATCTTCCACTTTGAGATGTGTTGATTCTTCACCAAAACGTTTTTATTACATAACTTCAGAAATAAATATCTAAATATTAAACCACAAAATGAGGAATAAAAGTTAAGATTATTATATACATGCATAAAGCATTGCAAAATAAATAATAATCATACTAACATAGTTGTAATTTCAAAATATTCTAACCTGCCAATATTTCATATTCTAGTCCTGTCTCTCTGCAATCCCAAGGAGTATTAGAAACCTGTAGCCATTTTTGTTAAAATTATACTATTTTAACTACAAAAGTTAAGTCTTAAGTAAAAACTTCAGCTTATTTTACACGAGCTTGATTCAATTTTTTCTTCATTTTAAGTTCTAAAGCATTGCTTAACCCTCAATCCCTAAGGCAAAAATGAAATTGGTCAGCTTGAGAAATTGTTTAAATCTTTAATTCAAATTTAAATGACAAGTTGATCCCAATACTAGTGACAGTTTAAATTAAAATAAATGTGTAAGTTCTGTTCAATAAAAAGTTAGATAAAGGACGATCAGCTTTCATAGCCTATGAGTCCCTGTGGTCTAAAAAGGGACTAAAGCACAATTTCCCAAATTTAAGAAAATGTGAATATACTAATATACAAAGTGTTGAAAAAAAGCTAAGCTGTACTGAAGCACGATAGATTGCACACTAAAACAGGAGGTATACATTGGAGTAGACATTTCCTGTATCACTGAGTATCAGTCCCCCGTGATCTTATTGCTGTGCACTCCAGCACTGCCTGAGCCACCCCAGTAATCAGAAAGGAAGGTACTGGTTGTCCATACATTTGTTCAGTGGTCCTTACCACAATAGCCTCTTAAAGGCTGTCAAGATGATCGATGTTTAGGAGCACAGACAGGCTGTAACAAGGTATCATAATCAGCAAACCATTTATGTGGACTTTGATTAATAAACATTGGTTTACAAAATAGAAAAAAAAAAAAAAGCTCTGGGGACTGCAGAATCTAATGTACTGTAATTTAACACATATTTTCTACACATCAGATTTCTTTTTGTCTTTCCCGTTTTCCAGACAGATGTGCAACTACAGTTGCCTTCAGTCAGGTTAAGTTTGCCTCAGGACAATATAAGTGATAATTTACCTAAGGATAGATGCTATAACAAGTATTTTATCTGATTTGGGCCCTGTGCAGTTTTCTCACTTCCCTGACATTAAAAATGAGAGATTTTACACATATTTTGCACTTATGTTAAGATGCAAGCTTTGACTGAAATATTACACCTTTTGTATCAGTCTCTGGAGTGGAACCAAGTACATATATCTTGCTTTCTGTTGTCCTCCAGAAACATGTACTGAGGAACAGTACACCCCAAGTTCTGACAAAATCAATCAGCAGACCAGTCTTAAAATGTTTAAACTACTGTAATCATTTCATGTCAAGGTTTTTACGCACTGGCACCTGGACACTAAACTAAAATCAATTTAGATTTCAGAGCCTGTGTTTGGCTGTATTCATATTTTGTGTTTTTTTCAGTGGCCAGACATACTCCAGAGGAATTTTTGCTACAATTTAAGGTATCTCAGGATAAAGCTGATCAAGTTAGAAATTCTCTGAAGAAAAATAATACAAAAATCTGTCCTCATTAAAATGTCCATAATGAGGGGTTTAGAATTAACAATAGTTGAAGCTATTCAGAGATAAAAAATGTATATCATATGGGGGTGTCTAGAAAACAAATCCACATCTGCAGTCTGTGTCACCCAATATCAATTAATGCAAGACAAGCTTTTTCATGTCGGAGGACAGTGTCACTGCCATAGCCATCTGGACCACATCCCCAGGTAAATTTCAGGCAGCTACAACCACTACGGGTGTGATTTTTTTCTCTACGTTTCATCTCTTTCCAAGATTTTATCTGTGCTGTGATATATAACTAACACATCTTTCCAAAATACACTGCCAAATACAGCTTTATATTTGGTTGAATATAACTTTAAAGTCTCAAAGTGGAGAAGGGTTTTCCTTAGTCACAACTATCCTCATGTGTGTGAAGGCGTTAGTTGTTTGTCTTTCCAAAGTACATTACTACATGGTACATGGCTATTTCTGTAACTTCTGCCCATCAGAATGTCATAAAACCTCTGATCTTCTGTTGTCAGTAATTCAAAGCCAGAACAAAGATTATGCAACAAATGACATCATAATTTTTGTAGCTTTTAAAAATATATTTTAATAATGTCTATGCAGCAGTAGCATGTCTGTATAGTTGTAGTCCTCAAAGTCAGTGTAAGAGAAGTGACTGGTGCCCAATCAAGGCTAATTTTCCTGTAGGAAAGGGTACTTGTTCTGATTTCAGTTTTAATTAAATGTATTTATTGAAATAACTTTCTCACTATGGGAAAAAATTGTTCTCAAAAGTATTTTCTGCAACCAGTATTTTGACAGTTGGTCATAACAACTCTGTGAGGAAGAAAAGATATTTTTAATGGTGAAAGAAGACAAGGATTAAGGAGTTATTCATAAAGCTAATTTTGTTTTTCTTAACAAAATGATAGGACTGGGGATCATATTAGTGAGTAGCAAGTCAGTACAGGTAGACTTTTACTCCAGCACTGTCCAGCCTGGCTCTAGGGCCAGACTTCCTCAGAATACTAACATCAAGAAATATAGACAGCTCTTAAGTCACCAGACATCACCATCAATATGAATGGGTGGAAAGGGGAAAATGGATATACACATTGGGCTGAATACTATTGCTATAAATTATTTCAACAGTTAGCAGACAGAAAGTCTTCAGAGGAGAGGTACTTCAGCGGCACTTAATCCACTACCACAATATAGACCTTTCTGGTGACAGCTGCTGCTTAGCAACAACTCTTCTATCTCCCCTGCTCCCAAAAGAAGAGTAGAGGTGTGCTAGGAATACCACCCAGAAAACAGGACTGCTTGTCTTGTTTAGAATGAGTACATTTTCAGAAGACCACACTAGGTTTAACTTACTTGAGTTTGTGTTTGAGCAAAACAGAATGCATGCATGTTAATTCTCACACACATACCTATCTCTTAAGTAGCAGGATTACTGTCATTTGGAAACCTAATTAATGCTGCATCAGGTAATACATGAACTGAAAAGAAACCAGTGTAAAAACTTCCAGTCTTGTAGTCTCTTTGCCCACCCTCTAGGCTGTCTTGAAGAGCATGAGATGTTTGCTTTTGACCAGCCATTACAAACCTCCTTTCGTTACATGTAAACTTTTAAGCAGCAGGAGCCTCACATCAACCTTGGTGAGCTCTGCCAGCGCCTCATTTGGTCCCATAGGTGTATGTACTTGCTTGGGTACTCTATCCCTTTCTTCTGCTGCTCTGGAGAGGGTTGCATTCCCACAGCTTCTGTCAAGAGGCTCTGACCAGCCAGCATGAGAATACAGTTTTTCTGTGAAAATGAAGGCAAAGAAATCAACTAAGCCCTTTCCAATTCCTCTGTCCCTAGGTCCCTGACCTCATGACCAGTGGGTACAAATTTTATCTATTTTTTTGCAAAATGCACTGGGTAATACAATACCTAAGGTACTGAAGTCTGGCACTGAGTTAGGAATCTTATTAACCATTACTTCGGCTGTTAAGCATTAAATGGTCCACGATAACTCATGAACTTCTAAGAAAATAAAGTACACTCTTTGATAGTGTGATAGTTTAATTTTTTTTACCAAAGTAATGACAAAGACAGAACTGTGCTATTTCTTTCGTTCACCCATCCATACCAGCCCAGGAAAAGAAAACTGAACATCCTGGTATATAGATGGAAATGGTATTTTCATGTCACATTTCAAGATTTCAGCTGCTTCTACAAGGACCAGGAAGGGTATTCTTCTTCCCATCTTCTACATTTAAACTTGTCGTGTTGACTTATTCAAATGATTAAGGGAAGATTAGAGAAATCAGTCCTCATCTTCTTATGAAGGAAAAGATGTTTAGCACAGCTGGATAAAGGACCAGGAAATGACATGCAGGTGCTCTGATATATGAATAGGTCTGAGGCATAGGAGTTGTTGTAATACCTCTCACAGTGTCTCTCTTGATGAAAGTCTGATCAGTAGCTTTGGGGACAGGAAAGAATTTTTCTCCAGCTTAAACATAAATCTTTCAGAGCCATGAAGATTTTTCAGCTTTCAAAGAATCATAGAATGGTCTGAGTTTAAATGGACTTCAAAGATTATCTAATTCCAACCCCTTCTGCTGTGGGCAGGGATACCCTCTGCTACACTCAGTTGCTTAAAGCCCCATCCAGCCTGACCTTGGACACTTTCAGAGATCAGGATTTCACAACTCCTCTCAAAAACCTGTTCCAGTGTCTCACCACCCTCACAGAAAAAAACTTACTCCTTACATCTAATCTCAATCAACCCTCCTTCAGCTAAAGGCCATTTCCCCTTGTCCTATCACTGTGTATCCTTGTGGAAAGTCCATATTCAGAATACTTGTAAGCTTCTTTCACTGAAAGATCATTCTCAGTATTTCTTCTTTGGTCTGTCTCATTTAACATATTTGTTACTCTTGCTGATACTGGCGATGTCTGTCCTTCTTCTGCTTTATCTATCATCAACAGCATAAAGCTTCTGAAATGCTCTGGAACATGGAGTTAGCCTGGTTGCTAGCATCGCTTAGGTCCATGAAACACATCCCTAACTGGATGAACTGTGATTTTCTGTCATCAGCAGGGAGACACATTCACAGCTGCCAAAAACAGTCGAACTCACTGGGAATGAAACTTTCTGCACAAGATGGAATAAAAATTGGAAAAAAGTAACTGAAAGGCATGTTCTGAGCAAGTGAAAAATGGGAGATGCCAAGTTGTCTAGGAGGCTGGGTACATGTCATTAAGGGCATTATCATTTTGAAGTAGTAGCAGAGAAACATGAAATTTGGTTTATGAGTCAGACGTGTATCCAAAAATATTACATTAAGGCCATCAGGAAGCAAAAATTACTTCATTTTGCTGGCAGGAAAGCAAATTCTGGAAAGTACTCAATTCTTTGTCAAATAGCAACTCAACACAGAATTTCAGAAAGCTGCTTCTTACTAAAAAATATCAAAAGAATATAAAACTTAAAAGGAGTTTAGGAGGAAAGAGACACTTTTTCAAGGCAGTGTTTAGGTCTGAATATTTTGTAAATCACACGTGGCAACCTCTTCAACTTTAATAGAAAGTGCCTATTCACACTCCACATTTTCCTGCTGTCTCTCACCCTCCCTCAGAGTTGGTACAGATAGCTTCATCTGAGACCTTCCCAGAGTGTGGATGAGGTTCTGAAGTAAATTCATATTGAGGTGTCTGTGGCATCTCATTGGGTAATCAAATGGAAAATCAGCATAAATGTGAGGGGAAAAAAAAAAAAAAAAAGGGAACAGTAGGTAATGTAAAAATTAGCCTGAAATAAAACCCTAGGATAAAACCCACAATGTCTTAATTAAGATCCTAATCTGTAAGAAAATGTCCATTTCTCTCCCTTCTACTGCAGGGAAATAAAATGACATCTACTAAGAAGCATATTATATACATACCTGATATAGTACAACCTGCCTTATTACTCCTTTATAAAGTGCTCATTTACTGTGAAAGGCATCACAGGGAAGAAAAACTCAAGGTTTGAAATATGAATTTGATACTGTAGTGAGGAAAATGTTTCTTTTTGTTTATATTATCCACAGAAGAGTGGAAAAAAGCTATTATTCTGGTGGTTCCTTTCCAACAGTTTTGTACCCAAAAATACTTATTCTTGAAGAACAATTTAGTAAAGTCCAGGTAAATTACATCCACAGCCTCTCTCTCATCCACTATGTGGGAGATGTAGGTCATCCAAGAGTGACTGTGGCAGTGCTAGGCTGATGGTCAGATTAAATGAACTTGAAGGTTGCTTCCAACCTTGATGGTTCTGTGATTCTGTGACAGAAAAAGGTCAGGATAGTCGAGCAGCAGCTGCTTCTCATAAACCCATGCTGAGTGGACCTGATCACCTGGGTATCCTGTATGTGCCATGTGATGGCACGGAAGATCATCTGCCATATGGCCTTCCCCAACACCAAGGTCACACTGTAAAACCTGTAGGTCCCCATTTGTTCCAAACCCCTTGCCATGGCCAAGGATATCCTTCACCACATCAGATTGCTTACAGCTCCATCCAGCTGGACATAGAACATCTCCAAAGTAAGAAAATCCTCATCTCTGGGCAATCTTTTTCAGTGTCATCACTCTCATAGTAGAAACATTCTTCATTGTATTCAATTTAAATCTACCCTCTTCCAGTTTAAAACAGCTGTGCCATGTCCTATTACTATAGACCCTACTAAAAATTCCCTCTTCATCTTTCTTATAAGGCTCCTTCAAGTACTGAAAGGCTGCAATAATGTCTCCCTGGAGCCTTCACTTGATCAGGCTGAACAATTGTAACTCTCTCAGCTTTTCTTTATACGGAGGTGTTCCATCCTTCGGATTATTTTTGTGGCCTTCCTCTGGACCCATTCTATCAGGTCCATGTCCTTCCTGTGCTGAGGACCCCAGAACTAGATGCAGCACTCCTGGTGGGGTCTCACGTGAGAGCAAAGGGGGAAAATCACCTCCCTTGACCTACTGGCCACTTTTTTGATGCAGTCCAGAATACATTTGGCTTTCTGGGCTGCAAGTCCACATTGCAAGCTGATGTCTAATTTTTCATCTACAAATATCCTCAAGTCTTTCTTCTGCACTCATTTTTCTCATTGAGTCTCAATATAAGCTGAATTTTTATAGCTAGCAGAAAAAAAAAGCTCCATGAAACATAGTGCCTTCTAGTCCTTCATCACTTGAGAATTCAAAATCACTTGAACTAATTGTCTGCCCATCCTGGAGGAAGAATTATAAGAAAGGAATACCTTTTAGCAAAGCTGAACAACATATGCCTGCAAGCCAGGATTACTGACTGTTTCTTGAATGTATAACCGTTTGAGATGAAAAAAGTTTCACGCATCAGCTTTATTGGAATTAAAAAAGATGCATAAATCAGTTCTTGTTTATACATCACCTAACACTGAGATTCCCCCATAGTATATAGATTTGCTTACATAATAGGATTATTGTGTGAATCTGAAGAAATACTATTCTATATGTATAACAGTCTGTGATAATTGTGCACTTTCCTCTCTTCAAGTAACATGAGTATCGTACAAGCTCTGGATCTGGAGAAGCTTCTTCTGAGAGTCACAAGACTCAGCACAGGATCAGAAGATTCTCAGATCCTGTGATACGATCCACAAATACAAAAATGCAGTACTGATATTTATTTTTTTTATTTTTACACTGTCAAATTTAATTAAATGACCGGTATATCTGGAATGAACACTAATTATATAGAATATATAGAAAAAAATACAATGGCTTTTGTTTTGTCTTTCTTAATCTCTTTTATCTCTCTTGTTTATCTCATAATTTAAAAACATTAACAATGAATATAAGAATACATTATAAAAGATTTTTGGCTCCATGAGACTATTTATAAAAACAGTTCTGCTTCATGGCTGTTTGAATTGCTTTATTATCTGACAAAAGATACAGCAAAGCTATGAAAATAATTTGCTTAAGTCTTTGTTACTTAATTATTTCTCTTTGATTTTACAAAAGATAAGATGAAATACTAATTAATAAATCAGAGACTAGCAAAATACAAGTTTACTATTCATTTAGGAATGGTGTCATATTTTAGTACATGTTTTACATTCCATGATTAATCTTTATTGATTGAGAAGTTTAATTAAAAAAATACTTACAGATGGCTGCAGCTTTAACATCAAAACATTCTTACTTCAGTAGAAATTTGTATAAAATATTTGAACACACAGAGAAATATTTGAATGGTGAAACTGTTTAGAGGCTCTTTTGGTGAAAATTTGTACTGAATCCAAATAGAGAAATAAACTATTTTTGTACTGACAGATGAGATGGCACCAGAAGGAAAAGCAATTTAAGTCCCTTAAGTGTGATAAACACAGTGGTAGTGGAAACAATGTGAGGAACAAACTAGATACGTGGCACTGCATTAATAATACTGGGTGTTAACAGCTACCTAAAGTTATGAGACAGGAATAAGTTTGTGATGATGTGGTTTTTTTCCACAATATAATGAAACATGAGCATTCATGTCAATGAAATCTCTTTATATTGCTTTGTTCATATAGTGCCTAGTAACAATTAAAGGCAAGCATCTTAAAGACCATTTTTTAGATTAATTAATTACATAAAATTTTCCATTGATATGAAATAACAATGGAACAATGAAACATAAGATTATATTTTTCTAAAGAAAAAAACCCTGAAAAAAAATAGAGCTGAATAATTTAAACTGAGAGGAGTTACACGGATACGTTGAATGAAAAGAAGGCATGCATCATCAGTCATATTTTTGAAAATGAACAAATACCCCTATCTTTTCATTATTTGCAAGCCAATCTCCTGTCTTTTTCTGCCTGTCTAGTTAAGAGCAACTGTTAGCATTGGTACTCCTGGAGCCAAGAAGTTAGTCAATATTTGACACCTTCCTAGAATAGCTTATAATATAAATGAGAAGATATTAATATGTGGATACTATTGCTCTTTGGACTCTTTGCAAGTAGCAGTTTCAAGTATTAAGGGGGAGTCGAGTAAAGGAAGCACAGAGAAATGATTCCCTGAATGCTGACGAACACTAAACAGAAGCAGCTCCAGCTTTCCTGCTAAAAAATGCTCAGGTTTCATGCTGCATAATCCTCCATACTCAGAAAATTCTCCCATGGTGAGGCTTATAGCTGCATATCCTGGCTTTCTGGTGGATTTTATTGCTGCTAACACCAATTCTTAGGCTTTAAGTTAAAATTAACTGGTATTTATTTTAACTTCTAACTTCTTGGTATGAAGTCTGCAAATTTCTGTTAGAGAAAGTGAAGGCTTTGTGACAACTCAAAGTAAACTTCCAGGTTATGGAACGAAAGGCAGGAGAAAAATCCCATAGCTATTTCACTCTACACCTACCAGGAAGAGGGCTACGCAAGAAGCTAGAACCTGATAATACAGTAAGCCTGCAAAGTATTTATGCGATCATACCTGTAAACTACCACAGATAAAGCTTTTATTGATGCTGAACTTTGCAGTGACAGAAAAATGTCTAATTGCTCTTCCTCCTTATAACCTGGAAATATGTGCCTGGTAATATTTCCTGTCTTTAGCAAGGTACTAATGTACCTTCACATCCAAGACAGGAATTCCCATATAAGCATTAAAGCAAGCAAGCGGTAAGTATTCATTCTGTGGCAACTAGCCATGCTTTACCATAATACTCTGTGCGCTTGCTGAAGGAAGGTTTGCAGCAGAGATTCCAGTGAAGCAAGGTGTTACAGCTCAGGGACTCTGAAGAATTTGCAGAGGAAAATATTGGCTCTACTTTAAAGATCACAAATGCCCAGAGCTATTCTGTACCCTTGTCTTCCCTGTCCATCTGCCACTCCATCTACTCTTCTGATTGCAGAAGGTAGATTAATATGTGGATAAAGTAAACAAACCATTATTACGAGACAGTTTTACCTTTTCTCAGCTGGCAGATGATATGGAAAACAGTCAGGTAAGGATGTTGCTGTTTAAAGCAGACCTGTTAAAAATAGATTTATGGTCCAGAGAATGCTTACAGCTGCACTCAGTGCTTCAGCTGCACACAAAGTGAAGCAAATTAGATGGAGCCTTTTTGCAAAACTGATGCTATGAGAGAATCAGCTGTACTTGAGCAAGGCATGCTTCATTCCAGTGTAGGTCAGTTCACTAGAGGTATGCTGTGTGAGCTAGAGGGATTACCAAGAACCTAGTGAGTAACATGACAATAATGTTTCAGGGAAAGTCAAAGACTGTACATCACCAAGAATTCCCCATTTGAGAACAGAGCACTTCAGCTCTGCAAATATGTGGTGAGAAAAAAAGTGCACAGAGGGAATCTAGGATGGGTACACCTGGACATATTCTACAGTAGTTATTTGTCTATGGAGCTTCTGAAATGAGCACGAGGTAGGTAGTGAAGCTGAGATACTGTTACTGATAAGGAGAGGAATGCATAATGCATTCGTCTTCCACCTTGTTCCATGATATCCCATATTAATATATTTCTGTAGCTTATTTTTTTGGGCTAAGGGACAAATATCAAATCTAAGCAGTCTGCATGTGGCACACTCAAAACCAAATGTGTGGGAAAGAAGCAAAGATGGCTTACTGCAGTCTATTCTGAAAAGAAGTTCAGAATTCAGATTTCCAGTTTCTTGCTGTGAAAGTGATGGAAAATGTAGCCATATACTGCTGTAATGTTTCTTCCATCAATCTATCACAACCACAGATCTGTTATAAAAAGTGAGGACAAATTCACATTTTACGAGCAGCTTCCTGGGCTAGTGAAAGGAACTAAATCCACCAGTGAAGGCTTAAGCCATTTGCTCAGGAAGCATACTGTGTTTAATGTTGTTATTCTGATGCCTTACAGTCCATTAAGGCATGAATGATACAGCTTTTTATAGTTCTTGTGTTGTTTTTCAGGGCAGAGGTATATATATTCTTCTGTACACTGGAGGAGTAGCCACTACATAGATAATGTGAGCTCAGATTTTTACACTCATTGTTGTTCTCACCACCTCTACATATCTGACATGCAACCTAAAGTTCTGAATCCCTGATGAGAAGGCTGAAGCACTAAGGAGGAACTATAAAATAATAGCTACCACAGCTTTTTTGAAATAGTTGATATAATACATCATTAGAGTGTGATTTTAAGTATCAACTTGAAGAACATCTTGTTTGTTTCCATCCTATTACAGCACCTTTCAGCTGTTGTGCCACCTGTCCAGCTAACTGCTTTCAAAGCTGTATTTATAAAGCCTTAAATATATACAAGGCTTTATTACCACAATACTTTGAAAACACGTGAACAGACAGCAGGCATACATAAATGTGTTTGGAATACTATCACACACACTGTATTTATACACACACAGGTGTCAAACCAAAACACACCTGGACATGCATTATATTTATAAAAACATTTTTTCAAGCCCATTAAAAAAAAAAAAAAAAGAGACATTATTTTGTACATCTGGCAATATACATTGTCATGAATAAATAAGTAATTATAGACAAATCCAAGTGTCACATCATATGTTATTTAGGCTTTTTTGTTTTAATGAATAAAAATGAGTAGCTATTGTTGTTGAAATGGATTTATAATAGAAATACTGTCTGTTCATCTGCATAGCAGTAAAGATGACAATGCAAACAACATTGTTTTATTTATTTCTTTTAAATGCAGGAATTCTACAATACTTTCCACCAGATTTTCCAATTTGACAGCTGCATAGCTGAAGAGCTTCAGATATTTTATCCTCTTTTCTAATGAACTTTAATTTTCAGCACAACTACTTGGCATTATACCAATGAAAAATGCTAATTCAATGAAAGAGAAAGAGTGAAAGTTACTAATTATGGACTGTGAAAGTTATATGTGCTGTGCCCCCTAAAAGAATTTTTAGGAAATTTTTAAGTCACTGAGTTTGCCATTGTGAAAAGTGTAAAATGTGGAGAGATCACTTTTTTATATATTTATTTCTATAAATTAACTCTGTGACAACCAATGGGAAAAAATAGTGCATTACCCTTAAAATAAAGCCCAAATAAAAAAAAACAACTGGAAACCCCACAACCATAACTCAAAAAAAAAAATTAACAAGGATTTTCAAAATTTTGTTATCTAACAGTATGTCATTGATGATCTTTCTCACACTATTTAATTTTTTTCTGACAGATTTTATGCTGTTTTTCATTGAAAAGAATAGCTGGCACATTTTATTTTACCCTAAAATATGATGTCAGACTTTTGCAAAAGTTACACAGAAAAACATGTTCAATGGGACAGACAAGCATAGGCTCACTATTTGTACACATAATACTTTCTAGTACCATCTTGTCCTCACTCCTAATAAAGCATAAGCCTTAACCTTCTTCTTGACAGATTTTAAATGTAAAACCTCCAGCTTCACATCAAGGCTATCAGTCAACCTTAAAATTCTACTGCTCATCATAAACAATATGAATAGCTATGTTCTCATTTCTTATGTCAATAGAAACCTTCCCTTGAATCTCAAGGCTTGAACCGAATCTGAGCTCGACATTTATTTTGCTTCTTATGTCCACTCTCTCACAATCATTTCTCTAGTCAATAGGCTTCTGAACAACAATTTGGTGGTAATATCTGTAATAGAAAAGCCAAAGGTGTCCCTTCTCAAAAATGCCACCTGATCTGATGATCAGTATTAATCAAGATTACTTGCAATATATCCCACTATCCACATTAAAATCAAGAATTGCAGAACCTTCCAAATCCTAAGAAATATAACAGTATTTAAAATGTGCTGGTAGAAATGCCCATTTGACATACAAGAACTCATTTCAGCCCCACCTGAAATGTGATCCTGATTTTCTTCTGTACATAATTGCATAAACTATTCCTGGGAAGATTCCTGGACCCTTGAAAACTTTTCTTCATGATAATGAATTCCAAGATTAGTAAATTCTTTCTTCCAGTATTCTAAGGCATTAGTAAAACTTCTACTAGTACTTCATAATGAAAAATTCCAAGGAGGTCTGTATTAATTGTAGTCATTTGCCATTAATTTAAGAGGACTGGCCTATCTTGAATAATAAAAAAATAACAGAAATTTAATGGGAACAGATAAGAAGGAAAGTGCCCATTCCCACTGGTTTCACCATGTCAGATTCCAGTCTAAATACAATAACCAAAAATTTGTACAGAAATATAAGACAAGTGAGAAAAGACCAGGCTTTCAACGAATTCTTCTAGTTGCATAGTTTGATCCAGCAACTTTGCTCAGCAGAAGGAGGGGAGGTAAGATCAGATGAACAAATTAATTGCTTTTCACTCTCTTTAGTCACCCCTGTTTGATGCTGCTTACAGCATGGCAGATGGTGCACTTTCTCTCCTTTTGCTATCTGATGATTTGCACAGAGAATAGCACATTTCAGAAAGCTTTGATTTTATTAATCACAGTGAAAGCAGCTCTTAAACTTCCTGTGATATATCCATGTTGACTCAAGCATTTAAAAAACAGAGGTTCAGCTTTTCAATAGTGGAATCAGACAATACACCCATTGAAAAAGGCTCAACTATACTCAGAAGAAGAGAAACTTATTGTTAGTGGGATAGGAATATCAACTGGGTAAAAAAAGAAAGACAAGGCCAGACCTATCCATATCTTTATGTGTATCCAATCTAGAGTAACCTCATTCTATTACTTCAGCTGTGCAAGAAATGTGAAAGTAGAACAGGATTGAAAATTTGAAGTAAATTTTAATCTAAAATATATAATTTTACAAAGTCCTTCTGATGCAACTTCCAACAAAATAATCACAGAAATTTTGTCTTTACTTCCTTTTTCAACTTGATTTTAAAATTCCAAAGGAAATACATCTGCTTGCTGATTTATTAGAGGATTCAAACTTCTCGTCTGCATATTTTTTTATTTTCATTTCCTTCTACATAAAATGGGGAAAAATAATAAAAGAAAAAGAAACATTATATAAATAAAAAGACAATATGCTGCACAGAACAAATATATTATTGTTCACTTTGTTATGTTCCAAAAGCAAGTTTTATTCTTGCTATATTCCATCTGAGCTTTGGTTTACTGTATGACATTTCTATTTTGTGCCTCTGACTCTCCCTTGTAAGTATAGGAATTCTTACTACCAACTTTCATGACAAGAAAAAAAAGAAACTCCAATGAAGTAGTACAGAGTTATAAATCACAAACTGAGTAAAACAAATTACATTTTTTCACTACCATTCAGAAATAAATGCACTGGTACTATATTTGGAATATAAAATAAAAGATTTATCGCAAAGTAAGGTAGAGAAACCTTTCATTATCATCAGCCTGGAAGAACAATATTGCATGCCAAGATCAACAAGTAGAATTATCATGTTGACTAAAACAAGAAGATTGTTAACTATTAAGAGTTCAATAAATCTGTAATCCTGCAATGTGAGGGAAAAAATTATTTTTTGTTCAATTTATTAGGGCTTCAGACATGAATCTCAATAATTGCTGCATGTATTTTTTGTAGGGCAAGTGAGTTAGTTTTTTCAGTCTACTGTGACACCTCCTCAGTTTTTTTTTCCCTAGAACAAGTGTTTTTAGCTTTTCTTATCCTGTACATTCTAAAGGAAACATTAAAGTCTAATTACCTTAGCATTTTGTAAAGATAGCATATGATATAAAATGACACACCTAAATCAATCTTTATCACTTCCCATAAGAAAGGCAGACTGTCATGTGATCTTGATGATGAATCCCATACTTAAATAAAAATATGAATGTTACAAAAATATAAACCACAATCTATTAATTCCAGTTCTATGCTATTGAACACCTCCCCCCCCCCCCAAAAAAAAAAAAAAAAAAACCAGCAAAGTAAGCTGAAAAAGGTAAAGTATGCTACTCATAGAAAAAGATGTGTCTTTTTAGGCTGCTAAAATTTAGAGTGCATTTAATTGAGGAAAAAAAAAAAGTCTCCACTTTCAAACCATTTGGAATTGAGAAGTTTGTTTCTCAGAATTGAAACCTGATGATACTTATTTTATAACAATATCAGAACTCATCCTCAGTAAAAGCACAAAATTAGGGAAGGAGACACCTCCTAACTATGTCTAACTAACATTAGAGACAAGGACAAATTTTTAACTTCTTATTTACTTAAGCATTTTAAGATTTTACAGAGAAATCTTCATGCCATTGATTCCAAATTCTTTTTTTTTTTTTATGATTCTAAGATTTTTTTTCCCTTATGGTAATGATTTAACGTACATAATGAAATAGCCAGCTGAAAACAAAATTTGATGTCTGCTCAGATATCTTGAAAGAGATGGAGTGGATCACACCACAGTTCACTTAGACATTAAAAGTTAGACCAAGTCAGATTGTCCCAGTGTTTTTTGTAATGACACCTGAGAGGAAAGTTTTCTCCAGAACAATTTGTATTATATATCTTAAATGTTTAAAATAAGACAAGTCAGGATTAAGAACAGCTCAATTTCACGCTGCTGAAAACATTGAGAGGCAAAAGCCACTTGCTTAGACTCAGTACAACTTACTTTAGAAACTTAATATATAGTGATTGATGTCTCATTTCTTCATTATATCAGTTTATATTAGTATAGAAATGTAGTTGGTAACAACCTGTGGCTTTTTTCAAGGCCATGCTCCTATTTACTGCATTTATTTTCATTAAAAATTGAAAGTATAAGGCTAATTAAAGCAGAAAAGTTATTAAATTCTTAATGCTTAAAGAAAATGGAAAGTTATGTGTGCCATGATCACCACAGTTTTAAATCAGCTCTATCCCAGACAATTTTACCTTCATATATCAAATATATTCCATACCTTTCCTTTCCTATCTAAGACTTTGCCTCTGAGTCTTTATACACGCATCCTCCTTCTCCCCAAACCTGCAGCATGGCACAGGCAGCACTGTGGCTCCTCATCTCTGTTTTTGAGATACTTGTGGGAAAGAAGCAAGTAGAGAACAGAGAAATTGACCCATCAATTTAAAATCAGCCATCTTGGTTTAAAAAAAAAAAAAAAAAGGGCTGCTGTTGAGTCTTGTCTCTCTCTCCTTTCTTTCTGTTCTGTGCAAGATCCTCTTGAGAATAAAAGAAACATCTTCCTTCTTCTTCCAGTAGTCTTGTCTGATTCTGCATTTTCAGGTTGCCCTAGGGGGGTCATCAGTCATAATTGTTTTCTCCTCTAGTAATATAAATCAGCAATCTCATTACACTTACTGAAAATTTAGGTTTCAAACGTAGAAACTGCAGTAACTTAACACAGTGTACTTACTTCATTCCAGAACAATGCTTCCCATTTTAATTGTATGGTGCCCATAGCAAAAAGGGAAAAAGAGTCCTCTTTTGAAAATAAAACCCAGAAAGTTACTGTGCAGTGACAAAGGTGAATGAAACCTGTGATTACAGAGAAAATGAGCTTAAACTGTCCATTTCCTTCTCCCAAGTCTTGATTTAGGAGTTAAGTGGACGTTGTGCCAGGGAAATTCTAGCTGCTTGTATTGGTAAAATCTATAATAGATGAAAATCCAGAAATATCTTTGACACTATCATATGTGAGAATATATTCCGATGTTGTATCTTTCTATGTATTTTGGGAGAAGTGCCACAAATTATGGTGGGCCATGATTTAATTGCATGCAGCAGGAATATTGCAATTAAGCATAAAGTACAACTATTAAGCAATTAGTTGTGAGAAATGCTCATTGACAATTTCAGCAACTTTGTCACAAACAATTATTCAAGGAAATTTCCCCCATACTTGATAACCTCTAAAATAAGTGACTTAAATATAGCTAATCTGTGCTCATTCACCTGGATGAATGTTATGCAGGCAAATTATTACATCAATAACTTGGAAAATTCAGCTATAATTGAAAAGTCCTTTAAAACACTTGAGATTATAAAAAAAGTTAAGCTTACATATAGTCAGTTTATGTACTGCTAACATAGTCATAAGATCATTATAAAATTATTTGGAAACATTCCATAAATTATACATTCAATGTCAAAAAAGAAATCTACAAACACTTATCTTCTCGAGAAACCTAGTCCTTCATAAATATTGGTTTCATGCTAAGTCAATGCAGTGGATGAGTAAAGAATGGACAAAATATATTGCTAACAAAGAATTATGAAACTATGTGTAGTGGAACCATCCAAATTGGATTTGTTGGTGAAAAGAAAATTACTATTACTAAAACATGTCAACATTTATCTGAATTGTGTTCTTTTCTTATTTCATGTAATCTACTGGCATCAATTATAGACATATTAATTATATCAGATTTCTGCTTGCTTTGTCACTTCACAGTACTCATGTTTTCATGGTGAAAGGGATTGTATAGGGATGACTTGTCATATCACAGCGCACAGAAATTGGTATGAAATCTTTTTTCTAACAATTGACAGCTGACTCTCAGCATGGCTTGAGACTGGAGGGTCAGCACTGTGCCAGCTATGTCCCTGAGAACCAGAAGGCTTGAGATCAACTTCTTCCTGAGCATCAGGATGATGCTTCATTATGAAAGCCAAGAGCTTTTGGCTTCCCAGTTCTGCTTTCTCCAATATATCTGCAAAACATGACTATTCAGATTTAGCTATGCTACTTGTTCATTAGTGAGTTACATGCCATTTCACTGTCTCTCCACCTTTCTGCTCTCAGTTTCTCCTTTTTTCCTACTGCACTGGTGGCTAAGCCTCTAATAATTCACCTTAGAATACATACTCTTGGGTGGATACTGTAAAAAATCAGTGTCTTTTCCACAAGACACCATACAGAGCAAAGCAGATCTGCAAGAACTGTAAGCACTGTGGGGTTGCTGAAGTCAGCATGGTGCTAGTACAATATAAGCAGAAAAAAATGCCAAATAAAAGAACAGAGCTGTTAATATTTTCAGAATAGCACCCCTCCCTGTCAACCAACCCCCAAAAACCCATCACACAAGTACAGCCCCACTCCCAAAAAACCCCCAACCAAGCAAGTATAGCTCTCCCTCCACATCTCACTGTTTATGTTCTATTTTGGTCTCTTTTTATGACTCACAGACACCAAATATTGATTCAGTAATTAGTTGTGTTTTTCCACAAATTTGTGATATATTTAGCTAAAGGATTTCCAAAGGTTCCTTTCAGCCTCAATCATCCCTTTGTGTTGTGTTGGGAGAAAAAGGTAGAGGAACTGGGAATGAAGAAATGAAGCTCAGCATGGGAAAAAATGGAGGGTGGGGGTAATAGCGTTTTGCACCATCGGACTCTATTTTGATTGTCAATAAATTAAATCAATTTTTTCAAGAAAATAAAATTTTCCCAGGTTGAGCCTGTTTTCCCCATGACAATTCACAAGTGATCTTCCTGTGACCATCTTGCTTCCTGCACACGTTGCTCTGAAGAGGGGAGTGAGGAAGTGACTGTGTGGGCATTTGGCTGTTAGCCAGGACTAAAACACCGTTCCAGAAAGACCCATGCCCATGCTCAGCACACAGGAAAGGAATAAAGGTGCTGAGCTCCATCAACCTGAAAGACTTCAAAGGAGGCAGCAATGTTGGCAGCCCTAATAAAGACATCAATAAGACCATTGGGCAATTCAGCTGAATCTCCTGGAAATAAAATGCACACCACTGCAATAAAAAAACAAACAAACGAACAAACAAAAAACCCACACAACTTTTTTGTCATTCCATAGCACAAATTGAAAAATAGACTTGAATTAACCAGTTTCAATACAATCAACAAGACAGCCACAAGAAGTTATTTTCGTATGTGGATTAGCACTCTTTCCTTGAACCTCTTTTCTTCACCTCCTTGCGAAACTGTTCTGTGTGTCTCTTGCTTTCGGCACCTATGAAGTTGTACCTTCTCTTTTATTGAAATGTGTAATCCCATATTCAAAGCCTTTCCAAACAAAATGCTTTAGATGATTTTTTGCCTTTTACTATTTCTCTACAAGTTAAGAGTCTACTGAATCTAGCCATTTGGACAACATTTGTGAAAAAAATATTTACTTAAAAAGAAATAATATGTATTATCATTTATTAAGAGAATCCACATTAAATACAAACATAACATTTATTTTCATAAAATTTCAAGCCTCTGGTTTCATTGGAACAGACCAATGTAAATGAGGAAGCTGCTGAGAGTATCTGCTGAAAACATATGTCTCACTCTAAAATATAAAAAAGCCTAGAAAAAGACCACCTTTAAAGGGTTTAAATGGCTGATTCCTTGTCCTTAAAAAATGGATGAATGAAAAAGGAGACCCACATTTCCCTGGAAAGAGATGCTTGTTTGTTTCTCTCTTAGAAGAAAAGCATTGGAGACACATGTAAGTCACTGATATGAAAAAAGGGGTGAAAAAATGAAGAGTGAAAGTGCCTAGGACGCATCACTATCTGGCAGCTGAACACTCTGAAATCACAACATACTGTTTCTTGTATAAATCATATGTAACAGAGGAACATAAAAAATATAATAAACCTAGAGAAAGGAAGAAATATGGAAAAATGTAGAAAGAGAAGACAGCTGCCTCATTTAAGTTCTGAATAGTTGATTATCTCTTGGCTAAAACTCACATTTCTCCTATTACTCTGAAACACTGAGAGGGTTTTTTAAGAGTCACAGTCAAGCATATTACATTTTGAACTAAATTACTGTTCAAATATTTCATATTATACTCAGAGACCACTATTTATATAGTTCTCTTTTTTTTACGTGTTCTAGAACATTAAGTATCTGACAAAAAATTCACATGCTTCTGTGAATCTCTTGTGAATCACACCTTGGGAATTTAGAGTTCATGATGTTATAATATATGATCTAAAAATATATATAATAATGTATCCATTAATAATTTATCAATGTCATGATTATTACATAACATTAAATATTACAATATCTTTCATATAATGATTAACATTATTGTATTTTACATCATATGCAATAAGCATATTATATGAAATATATATGTGATATATATAGTGTATGCATGAAAAATATAATTAACTTTGATCTGAAAATGAATCATTCTGTTTTTTAAAGTCATGACGTATTTTGACTAATTTTCAGATAATGGACTCAGAGCAATAAGAATTATTTATAAACATGACAGGTAGCACTGTATAGGGTAGTAAAATTCCTCAAATTAATACACAATAATAGTGATTTCTATAAAGGATAAAATCTTTGTGTGATAGAGAAAGACACTAGAAAACATGAAGAAATAGTTGTAAACAAGAAGAGAAGTAGCAGACAGTGATGACATAATTAATTGATCAAAGTCAGTAACTGCCTAGTGCCTTCTCATTCTTCTGGCATTTCTGGAAATAAAGGCGTTTATACTTCTCATACATAGGGAGGATCACACAACAGAGTATGACAACTGTTCTTCACCGTCATAAAAGAGCTGCTCAAACTGTTGGGTAAACAATATTAACAGTGGAGCTCTACTATTCTACTTGGTTTTTTATGCAAACTACAAAAAAAAAAACACAGTGATGGGAATAATCTATTTATGTGTGGTGAATTCAATTACATTTTTAACTGAGTTTGTGTTTACTTTAATTGACAGCACACTAGACTGCAACATTTTGTCCTGTGAACATTTGTAAAAACTAGAAGATTACATTAGAACCGGTAATGGAATTTTAACTACAGGAATATAAGAGAGATACAAGGGTGCATCTGTAGAACTGCAATACATTAAACATCCTTTGTTTTATTTCATAAGTAGGAACACAGACAGTAAAATGCAAATGTGGTCATGAAAAAGAGTTTAATTAAGACACACTTCTTTAATATCTGTTAAAGATATACTGCAAGACAATGACTGTGCACATTTGCAAAACGCCTTGTTAAAAACGTTTTGCTTCCTTGTGATTTGGCTTTATGAAGTGCCATCTACAGATACATATACTGTAGAGGAACATTTTTCTACACATGGTCTTTCAGGCTGTTTAAATGTGCTTATTACACTTAGCTGTTAATTGTGTATTCACTGTTAACATACTGCTGGAAGCTGTGGCTATCTGCATAGAAAAAAATGCACTGAAGTGATGATTTTGGATGGTCAAGCGTACAGAATAAAGGAAAGATGCACCCACTGAGTAGCACTCAATCACTCTAGAACCCCAATTTATGCTACCAGCTTGTCTTTCAGGGTCTCTAACTCTGCCCTTACAACCAGTTCTGCTGACTTTCCACAGGCCACTGTGCAGTCAAGGGAAACTCCCATTTTGTATCCATTCAGAGTGTTGAATATTTAAGCATAAGATACGTATGCTGGCAATTTGGATTGCCCAGACTTGTAGGATCAGGCTGAAACCTTCAGTACAGGAATATTGTATTATTGCATGTGAGAATTACAGCTTTTGACATTTGAAGATATTCCTCAAAATTTTCTACTGAGTAACTGGTATTTTGCCAATTTGCCTACACAGCTCAAAAAAAGTTAATATTATAGAAAATTTGGACCTTACCTTACCTTACCCTTGTAATAAACATGTATACACTGATCTTCAAACAAATACGATACTAAATGCAATGAATCTTAAAAGAAGATTTGGCATTTCCTGTTCTTGAACACATCGGGACAGAAAGAGAGGCAACAGAAGTATTTAGGAAATCACACACATTTCCATTTCAACCCAGTATATAACAGAGTCACAGAGACTGCGAAAATAAATGGATTTGTATTTAAAAGATTTATTTAGGGCCCTAGAATTCTATGGATATTTCTATGTAATTGCTTAACCACAAGAAGCAGTAAAGTAAGATTAATTTTCTTTTGACTGTTTTTATAAGGAAACATGGGAAGAAATTTAGCAAGAATGAGTCATAAAAAGAATCATGTTTTGATTCTGTTGATATTTTCAATCACTGTTGCATTTACAATATTTCTGTGGTCTTTTCTTAATGTGATAAAAAAAATGCCATAACGGGAAACAGTTTCACTTGTAAGAAGCATATTTTAATAGGTTAGATTAGTTCTATTTACAGCTGGTATCCCTGGGACTTTTATAAGGAAAATAAAATTTTAGATTAAAAATTTCTTGCCATTTAAAAAAATCATGTCCATAAAATTCCATTTGGCCTCTTTAATTGCAGCTGGGAAGATGTTTTTTCAGCCATATGAAGCTAATTATTTTAACAAAAACTCTTTTTTTGAGATCTTTGCAAAAATCAATGGCACAAACGTATCACTTTGTCATTAATAAAAATGAAGGAAGAAAAACCCCTACTTTTCTAACAAAATTATTGGTATTATAATTTCACAATTGAATGTTGTTTACACAAGAGAAAAAAAGCAAACTGTGACATATCACATCTTAGCTTATCACCTACAGAAGTGCTGGATCAGATTCACTGAAGCAAATACTTGTGAACATAAATTGTGTGTTTCTGGTCCTTCCAGGAGTTCAGAAGTGGCAACACAGGACTTACTGCCCCAATCCATCTGATAGAGTGAGTCCTAGTTTCTCAAAGTCTATTTGTGCAATGTGCTCTCTGGAATATGAAATTTTAAGGATATGAAACTCAGCTACTGCAGATGTGAGAAGTTCATGCATGCTAATTCTGGAAAACATACTTAAGTGTAAAGAGGCTTACAAGTGAGGCAGATTGTTGGTTTAATGTATATCACTGTGAAAGCTGGTATAAACCACATTAGCAGAGTGACATTAATTGGTATATTCCACGTATGTCTAAAGGTATTTACCAACAGAGCAAGGATGGCACAGCCATGGAGAAAGGAGCACTACTCAGACACCTCAGTGTAGGAGTAAAGCATGGCCAATTTTGAAATACCCAGCACATTGTGGTAACTTGCAGATCATATGCAAATCTTCTTTTTGAAAATTGGTAAGGCAATGCCTTAGCACCAGTTTTTACAAGTGGAGAGTAAAATTGCAAAGTCTTGGGAAGAAATGTTACCACCATCCAAAAATAGAAGACAGCAACTAAAGCAATTTCCTTATATTCCTCCATCTCCTTTCCCCCAAAGAAGGCAATCATTTTGAGTCTAAATGGAACACTTGATTTACAGCAATAGAGATGACTGGTCATTAAGTTACAATATTTATCTATGTATAGCCAGTGTATATCAGGCTGTCTCCAGTAAAAACCTGAATGCTGTATACATTTTTTTACTCTATCATTCAATACATAATTGTTATTTTCTTCAGTGTTCATACCCTTTTCAGTGGCTCCACAGAAACAGACCACCAGCAGCTGCATGAGATTTTACGGAGTGATCAACAAATCTTCTCTCCCTTGCATATGCTTTTTACTCCCTTTTGTTATGCTCTTCTTCATACCTCCTGATTTGCACTGTTTGACACACCGAGTGTTAGTACTGCTAAAGAATAACCTGCCTTTCAGATTCCATCTGATTTAATACCACCCTTCTGAGCGGAGAGAGAACATCAATAACAGGCAGAGATAGTTTATCACATCTCAGATCATGCACAAAATTATTTTGGAGGTTGCCTAACAGTCAGTGAGATGTGCTGTCAAGGAGAAAGGCTAATAAAAGCTGTGACAATCCAGTTTGTTCTTGTCAGTTCAGAATGTGTAGAGTATTGCTTTACTTCAAAGACACTGTTACAAACTTGAAAAATTGTTATTCAATTTTCTACAAAAAGGTACAAGTCCCAGAAATCCACAACCATATTCTGAAAACCTACCAACATATTTGGGAAAAGAAGGACTTTCAGCGCATTTCAGTTTTCTAGGCATTACTGCAGGAATACAAGATTATGTGTCATAGATGCCAAAAGTTTATTCTTATTTTTAAAGGACCGTTGTATTTTTTCATGAGCCACCATTTTCAAGGACAGAAGTAAAGGAACTTAATCTTCAAAAGGACCAGTATATTATATCTTTTTGACACAGTAGAGAAGTGGAAATTTTGACTTTTTACCTTACAAATTCTCACTGTACTTTCAATAGAGGTTCCTGCTCATCACTGATTTGCAGATTCATACTGCAAATACTTGTAAAGTAATACCCTACACCTGGACATCTCCTGGTGAAGCACAATTCAGACGATAAGTTTTAAGTAGACAAGCTTAATTCAGTTTTCTCCTCCTCTGATGATATTTAAATTTCTGACAATACATGTTCAGCTCAGGACTAGTGGTCACATACTTCTCATTCCCTTATTTGTTTCTTGTACAGGAGAGCTGCTACCCTACCTCAACCCAGATGAAATAATTTCACAGTGCAAAAAAGAGACAGGCTAGCCAGGTCCCACTTAGTTTGTCCTACAACTGATACTGTTTTGATAGACAAATAAGAGAGAAAATGAATGGTAGGCGGGTGGGGAAATTCTGTATCTGACTCTCATTCCCTTTCCAAGAAGTGTGTTGACTGAGGGCATACAAATGCCACAGCATATCCTGTGGAGGCTTAGGCTCCAAACATCCAGGCTGTGGTCTTGCTCAGAATAAGTATATCTCTTTACAACTTCTGAAAGTCTAGTTCAAATTGTATGTGCGTGAGAGTAAGAAGGACAAGGACAGGCTGCTGATAAGACCAGTTTCACTTCAGTAAAGATTCAGGGTAAAACTCATATCTGAAAGGAGCATCAGTGAAAATTTATGAAAACCTTTTCCTAGTTAAGAAGGACTGGACCGGCTAACCTTTCAAAGTTTCTTTTGATCATTTTGTCTGGGGCTCCGTAATAGTTAGATTTTTATTTTCAACAATAATAATTTTAATGAAAAACATAGAATTTGGAAATGGCAACTGTATAGTTCTAACAGTCAAGGCAGAGTCTGAAAAGACCAAGCATAGGAAAAGTACTCTGTTTTTAAGAAATACAATAAATTAAAATGCAGTCTTGGTTATGGAGAAGCATAAAGATCTCTGATGTATGAAATTCAGAAAGCAGATATATCTGAATATTTTAAAATATAACATTGTTACTTTGGCATAATAGGAAACTGGCTGATATACTATTTATTTATTGATGATGCCCATTATAATGGGTTTCAAAATGACTGCTGTTAGATAAAATTTCAGAGGAGTGAATTATTTAATATTCCTAAATGACACACTTGACTGCCTGCCACATTTTTGCAGTAAAACATCCAAAGACAAATATACTACTTAATTATACCAAAATCAGCAGATGAGAAATTTTTATTTGATTAAAAACATTAAGTCCATGATGAACGAAGCTGTATATTGAGCAACAATAAAATGAAAAAGAATCATTACCTGAGCATTAAAATAATGAAGTCTTAATTTCAATAATGATAGCATTAGCAATAGGAGTTATGGGAAGACTTCTCTTGTTGCTCAGATGTTGAGCACAGCAGGAGCTGAATGCTTCTTAGACATTATGCAGCTCAGCTACAAGATATATCAAGGCTGAGATTCATGCCCATAGAGTTATGATTAGATCCTATAATTCTCACTATTATGAGGGGACATGAATGATATTACACAGGAGGATTTAAGCAATAGAGCCTTTTAACAGTTCTGATTCCCTTTCAAAGCACAAGTACATAAACAGCTTGGTTACTACAGCCACTTCTTAGCAACAGGAATCAAAGAGAATAATGGCCCACAAAGACAAAGCAGTAAACTCAGCACTAACAGATACAGCACAAAAAGGTTGTCAGCAGGGCAGAGGAGATTTTTAATATGCGAGCATATTAAAAATGCCACATATGGGGAGATGGCATATAGACATGCAGGGAAAATGTCATACAATGTACACAGAAGTTACTCAATATAGACTCAAAAAGAAGGAAGTTTAATTTGTTCTATGTCATCAAAGATGACTAGGTTCAAGAATAGTCAGGAAACACAGGAAAGTACAAAAATATTTAAATACCCTCTCAAAAATGAAGAAAATAAAGGGAAATAGAGAAGGCACTGGAGGGGAGAGGAGGACAGGGGGATGGCCAGAATTGAGAAGATTTGAGTACAGAATGGATAAAGGAAGCAGTGCCTAGTTTAGTTGTCCACAGCTCATGGAGCCATCCAGCTGTCCATGGAGCTTCATAACATCATTTTCTGTATTTCCTCCTTAAGGATTGCCTTCCTCTCCTTCACTGACTCACTGATTTTCAGTAGGCGATTTACTGATACATTTAAATTAAATCTTTATGAGTGAACATGAGCAACAATTGTACAGGTTAGTGGAAGTTCCTGCACTGAGAAGAGGCAGACAATTCTAGCCCATTCCTGAGTTTTTAAACCATTTTATTTAATGGGCACGACTGGAAATCCAGATGCAGTACAGACTGCATGTGTCTGTTGGCTGACACTGAGATCTACATTCTTCAGCTGATTTCCATCATGCTTTACTCTTTTTAGGTTTGGCCTTGATTTTTACCAAAATCTAATATTCTAACAATATCCACTGTTGCTTTGAGCCCTAGATCTTACTTTGAACTGTACTGTCTCTTCCCAAATGTGTTTGGTATAATGCAGTCCCTGGGATATTATACAACAAATAAAGACACTGCAAATTCTTGTAATTTTCAGATAAAAACAGCAAAGTTTGAGGAATCCATAGTAGGATAATTGAAAGAATAAATAAGTGTAAAGCTACAATGAGGTTTCTCCTATCTTACAGGACTATTTTACCTTTTTCTCCTTGTACTGGGATCCAATGGAAAACTAGGAAGCATCTAGCACAGTCATCACTAAAACAGAGGTAATTTTGTTTTTACAACTACGCTTGTCATAATTCATAAGCAAAAAGAGATGGGAGAAAAGGAAGGAAGGAAGGAAGGAAGGAAAAAAAAAGATACAATGAGACAATTACATTCAAAGACATCATGAGACATCCTGAAGTAACCCAACTTACACGAATAATTTACTCCATTCTGTCAATGTGTCATTAGTCCTATGCTGAAGCTTAAATGCAGTGACTGGTGTCCTACTTCTTCGGAGAGACAATTTGTGTGGTGTTGTTTATGTATTAAAATACTCTTGCACATTAATAAGTATGACACTTAGTAGCACTGAATGATTTTATCCACTGTCACTGGACTGTTATGCATCCTGCAGTTTCATCATAAAGTAAAATGTACATAAAATTACTCACAGAAAGATAATAGCAGACAAGATTAGTCTGTCTCCTTTTTAATACACTTGTTCTACTTGGTGTTGAAAGGAGAAAGGATTTGTCAGCAGGTGAGATGAAAATAAACCCAGCCAGATATTACATATTTCAGATTGAGCCACGTACCACCTTAGATTAGTAAGGACATTTCTTCCTGCAATTCTATATGGATTCACAAAATCTGTCTCATTCCTCTCTTGTCTGGCTTTAAACACAGGATTCTGGTCACAGCTACAACAGGATACTTGAAGAGACGAAGCCAGTAAGCTGACACCATGTACCTGTGATTATTAGTGTTTACCTTGAGGATACTTGAGGATTTTATAGAAAATTGACTGCCAGGTCACACAGGTGAATTCACTACAGCCGCTTGCCTCCCACAGTGCTCTCAGTACTAAGAATAGAAGTGGTTTACTAGGATTAGCTGGGACAACACCAGTCAACCAATTTCATTCCATTGTAGAAGCCTCAGAGATCAGTGAAATATTTTTTCTCCTAGTTCTCCAATTGTGGCTGCAACCAGTCAGCTCAGACTTTCAAGAGGTGTGCACTCATACCTCTTCTTAAGCAGTTCTAGGTCAGTAAAATTAATATGGAGGAAGTATGAAATGAGACGTGATTTTTATCTCTGATCTCATTCTGTCTACTATAGACATTTCAGGGATAAAATCATACATATTAAAGGCAGAAATTAATTGGAATTGATGCATTTAATTGGTTTTTCAAAATATTTTTGGTGAAACTGTTCTTCCCAACCAGGTAAATGTACGCTGAACAGTTTCAATGCATTTTCATGGAATAAGTTTGAATTGAGGACACTGTAAATTGAGCAAAGCATGCAATGACTCAGGCATGCTTTACAAAATGCATGAAAATAGATTGTGAAATTTTGGGGAGAAGAATGCATTCCTGAGATCCCCAAGAGCTAGAAGGGGGTAATTGTGGGAATCATAAGGTAGGACTGGGCAGATAAATAATATCATAAGTCACCATCTGGTCTCAAATAATTAAAAAGAGAGAATAAATTGTTTGTATGTGTAAGAGTTCTGCCAGGATGTAGCTGCAGGATTGACCAGGAAGGAACAGGAGGATTTTAGGAGTTTCTTATCAATTCCAGCTGCAATCATCATTAAAAGGATGGGAGGAAATTCTTGTCTATAGTATTTACCTTGCTCTGTCTTACACTACCAAGAGGGTAAACGAAAACAAATGTTTAATTTTTTTCCCATACATACTAGAAAATCTTTAGTTCTAACACAGTTTGCCAGATTGAAAGCCTGGAAGGATAATATCTGCACTAGTTAATCCAGGGAATGAATATTATATTAGAAGCAATAATGGAAGCTCCCTTAGACTGGAGGAGTGGAAGCATCCATGCGTCTCAGTCCTGACCTGAAGGGGACTATCTCCAGAGACACAAAAAGTTCAGTGTCATTAAGCATACATCTCTTAGCCTTTTTGTTAGAACTGCCAATCTTAGTTATCAAAGCAATAGTGATGACATTCAGGATCACTGAGAACAGCATTATTAACAGAATTTAGATAAAGTAAACTGCAAAACTGAGATTGCAAAATAGCTTTGTTGCATCATCTCATTTTCTATCTCCCAAATGTTTAAATAATATTTGCATTTCTGTGGTGTTGCTCATATCCCATATTACTGCAATTCTAATAAAAAAAAAAAATCTGCTATAAAGAAAGTAATTAGCTAAATAGCTTTTTGGAAAATGAAGTCTTAGTATTCCAGAACACCTGACTCTTTGAAATCTGCTCCAGCAAGACCGATTTATAAAAGCACTTTGGAGAACTAGTTGACCTCTATTCAAACTCATATTTTAAGGCTATCCACGCTTCCCATACTACTTTTCCTATTGAAAAGATATACCCCAGACTATCATTGCTCTTATAGCAAGGAAATATCAAACATTTGGGCAAAAACATTGCCAATTTCCACCTGCATTTTTCTTTTCATTCTTCAGGTTCATGAAGTAACCCACATTTCCCTCATGTCTTTATAATTAGGTTTGTATGGCAGTATAGATAAGACCTGTTTATCACTATTTTTGTCCCAAGATATTCTATTGCTCAGAAATTATACAGAAAGAACTGAAAATTGTTCTAATCTAAACCAAAAAGCAAAAGTGGTTTTCTAAGAAATAGCCAAGGCAAAGTAATGTCACTCTGAACAGAGAATACTATCACTGAGTCACTTAGATATAAAATGTGATATACAGGAAAATTAAAGTGATAACAAAAACACTTGATTCATCTCAAAACCTACAGCAAAAAGAAAATAATTCTGTGCACTTCTAATAGGAATTAACCTATTGCTCAGAAGGATTTACTACATCAGTGTATCCCTCTACTCCTAGTGTTTAGTTATCACTATGGTATTCTCATGACTCCCACCAAGCTGACTTAGAATACAGAGAGCTTGACATATCTGTTTTGAAAAACAGTGTTTTATTGTGGGATTTTTGTTCATATTCACTATAATTTCATAAAATCACTCTCAAGACCCATGATTCACTTTCTTCCAAGTTAATGAGTGTATTGGTTTGGCACCAATGGTAAAAACCAATTGGTGATCAGCTTTAAAACTGACAGCCAGGTTGGCCAATTGGATACAAGTGTGCACCCCTGGGACACAGGGGTTAAATACAGGTGGGATGCTGGGAAAGCTCTCTTTAGCTGTGGGCCTGCCATGAGATAACATCGAGAAGGTGGGGGGGAGCAGTGGGGCCCAGCTTAGGCCCCGCCGCCCCTGGGGGCAGGACGGGGCGGCTGGGACGGGGCTGGCCCTGGCTGGAGCCGAGCCAGGCTCCTGAGCCCAGCAGATGCCGGCAGAAAAAGGGGAGCCACGGCTGCTGACACCCAGCCGATCCTACGGCCTGAACCATGCTGCCGGCCAGACCAAGAGAGATGACTCAATCCCCCCAGTCCCCGGGTCCCTGGAGAGCAGCATCAAGCCCAGGTTGGGCCAAACCCATCCCATGAGACCAAGGGGTGGAGGGGGAGAGAAGATCCGGGCCGCCATTTCTGAGCTTTTCTACACTGGTGTGGATTTGAGGCTTTCAGAGATGCCGTGGCTGAGACCATGTGGTCATCCACGGCCCAGGCAGNAGACTGGATGAAAGACTATTTTATAAGTGGTACTGACCTAGAGTTCTGATTTTCTGTCTCTTTACATTGTTTCATGGAAAAGTAAACTGTTGGTAGGGGGGGAGGGGAGTGCTTTTAAAAAAGGTTTCATGTTTTTTTTGCTCACCCTTTAGTGTGTGTTAATAAATCTAACTCTATCTTTCAGTTAAGCCTGTTTTGCCTTTCTTCTAATCCTATTCCATAGTAGGAAGATAGACCACTACACTCAATTCAACAAAACAAATTCGGTGAATTTGAAACTACTACAATGAGTTCAAGGAAAAAGGCTCTGAACCAGAAATCAATTCTTACACAGATTAAAATGTTTTTTGAAATCTCAAAAAATTTCTACAATTTTTTGTCATAATTTCTTCCCTGATTCTATTTAGTTACAGTGTATTCATGATTCACTGTTCTCTTGCGCAGTAGCCTGTAGGACAAATTTTTTCTTAGAGGCTTGAGAATTGATCTGAAAAGAACATTAGAAAAAGTCAAAGTGTCATACAAGTTATTCATGCCTCAATTGTCCCAGTATTCCTATATTATTTGAGAACAACTCTCAACATCACATATGTGGATCAAATTTAGAATTTGATCTTCAGTTTTAACCTGTTTCTCTAAACTATCTTGACCAAACTACAGAATGCCTGCATTACACTTAGCTTTTGTTAGTAGGGTGAGGCTACACCTCGAATCCTGTGTTCAGTTTTGGGCCCCTCATTGAAATAAAGATTTTGAGGTGCTGGAGCTTTCCTAGAGAAGGGCAGCAGAGCTGGTGAAAGAGCAGGAGCACAAGTCTTATGAGGAGCAGCTGAAGGAGCTGGGGTTGTTTAGCCTGGAGGACAGGAGAGTATAATAACAATAAT
>WBMY01031618.1:117181-138022 GCA_013397315.1 Donacobius atricapilla
CCCATAAGCACCAAGTAATTAGCCTACTAGCGACTTTATGCGGAAAAATTCTATGAGGAAAAAAAAAAAAAAAATCTAACCCACAACACACTGATGTCCCATAAGTGATATTTTTGTATCCGAGAAAAACAGAGGCTATCTCCTAGCATATTCAGACTACCATCCAAACTTAGCTCTCCAGCATTAAACACCAGACAAATGAGTTTTAATTTCCTGAGATTATTGAAATTCTTGATCTATTCACTGAATTGAATATTTTTGCTTATTTCAGGTCTTCTTGTGCCTATCCTATATGAAAACCAGAAAAGGACTTCATGGTTTGACATTCACCAGGAATACAGATATTCTTTTTTATTAATTGTTTCCAAAGTCATTAAAAATAAGTTTTAATTAATTGCAGGTGTTAAAACATAAAGATGTTTAAATCACTGTAGATAGAAATCCTCCATCTAAATGTCCTGATTTTTTGATGTTGAAATATTCAACTGCTGTTGAACATTATGAAATATTGTTGAAATAGAAAACATTGAATCTTCTTTCATTATGACAGTGTCATCTGGTTTTTTCAAAATCAAAATTTATTGAAAAAATCTTGTCCTTTTTTGACTGTATTGTTCAGCTCACTCAAGAAATTAATCTACAGCAGTATTAGGATTTTTTTCAAACTTTATTATCAACTTGGCAAACAGCTAAAAACAAAGTTAACAAATACCTAACAGAAAACTTAAAAACAATTAAATGGTCTCATAAGTTGTCCCTCTTTATTGTTCTGATCCTTTTATAACTGTTCCCCTGTTCTTCACAATCATGCTGGTTACATTTTACTTTCTGCTTTTCATTTGCCTTCAGATTCTCCTGATTTTGAGGGACTAAATGCACAAGAGAGTGTTTAACCACTCTTATTTTCATGCCTCAGAATGAAGATTTTTGACATTTACTAGGAAATTATTCTTTAAAAAGGTATCATTATTCCAGTCAGCTTCAGATTCTGGATGGTTATCCATAGTTATTTTCAGTTTTGCAAAATTACAACTTAAAAGAATCCAGCCTGTGTGGCATTAATTTAGTTGGAATTGTTTCTTTATTCTTATATAGAATTATGATCAGAAATGAAAAAGACAGTCTTTAAAAAATTCCTGATCTATAAGCATTATGTCTCACTGACATGAAAAAGAAGCAATGGAATAGAATATTCAAAATTTTAAGAATAGTGCTGATCCATCTGTAACTTAGAAGGAACAAGGATGGAGAGAACATTTCAATCAATTCAAACTCATAAAGGACAAATGGACAGAGAAGTGTAGACAACTATTAGTACTGAAAAATCAAAACAAACAAAAATATAAATGCATAGTGTTTTTTTTAATTTTTTGTCTCCTCAAGGCAAAGGGAAGTAGATTTCAAATTATGAGAGAGGCTTTGATTTTGATAGAGATTTAGCAAAGCATTAAAGCATAGGCTTGCCAATTTTCTATGTGGTTCTTGAGTGTACAGAAAGGAAATTCTTGGAAAAGATTGTACCATCTTGTTATCAAATACATAACAGAAAATCCTCTTAAAAATAACTAGCAATAAGGAATTCCTTCAGGGTAAGCATATTAATATATTCCTGTTCATTTTTATTCTTAATATGACTGTACTCAGACTCAGTCATGCACATTTTTTGAGAATGTAATCTTTTTTTCTGTTTTATCATAGTGTGTCAAAAGTATTCTTACTTAGAATTATGTGAGTCATGCAGAAATGATGTCCTAATCTCTGAGACCTAGAGATTTTAAATGGAACACTGTAGTTCATTGAATGTTGAAATGTACCTTTCATTTTGAACAATTTGAGAAGAATTTGGGACAATGAAGGTGGTAATGCATTATGGAAACCCAAGAAGATGACACAAAATAAAACAGATGAAGCTATGAGCTACCTTCTACATTTATGTTTTGATTTGAGGTACTCTGGGAATTTGGTTGGTCTGCCATTAGTCTTGGAAGCACAAGACTATATATACACATCTATGCGTCTATGCATCTGTAAATGTTTGGAGAAACTTTGCCCTTCTGGGGTCATAGTTTGTGGCTTCCTATTCTGAGGAGAAAATACAAGTTTTAAAGGCAATCAATCAGTTGAGAAAGATTCCATTAAACGTAGGACAGAGGTGAACCAAAGACTAGGTATGAATGCCAGCAAATCCTCACTTTGCAAATGCAAAAGTAGTATCTTCAGGGGGTTCATTGCTTCTTATTATCTCTTTCATGTGCAAAGGCCAATGTCAGCCTTCATCACTAGGGTGAGGACAAAGTGCAGGAAGTCAAAAGGGGAGAGAGAGAGTAAACAGAATAGATTGTGATCTGTAGTAAGGCAGAGAAATGCCAGGAAGGTCATAACTCATATTTCTACCGCAAAGAAAAAATTACACCCAAGGTCACACTCAGCAATTCATTATCACAAAGACATTCCCTAGCAGTGGTTGTGAGCATGTAGGTGGTGGAAGCAAGATGACCATGGCCATGCCTTCCTGCTCCTCGGGTTAGAGGTAGAAACTCCTTCAAAATGAGGCAGTGTAATTTTCATGCAGCACTACATAGCCCAGCATGAATATGTGCTAGGTGAAGGCTTGAAAGCAGATCAGCTCACACAGAGCTGCCTAATTATAATTTTGTTCTTCATATTGCTGTTGCCCACAATTTTTGATGTATAGAAATATTTAGCTTGAATCAGTATCTAAAGACTAATCCAGCACCTTTAACATGGAAAAAAAGCTGTAAAGTCCCTCCCTTTAGCTTTCCTCAACTTCAGACCTTACCTTTGTAAGGACACATGATTCATCATATCTAATACACGTTTTTATTCCTCCACTCTTCCTGAGTTTTTAAAAATAGTTTGGATTTTTCCATTCATGCTGTGATGAAGAAAAATAATGTTAAAGCACTGCTGCAGTATCACAGTTGTTGTACACACAGCAGAGCACCAAATTAATTCACAGCATCTGTAATGTTTCATCACCCAAGGGGAGAGATACACAAAGAAAATCAGTACCATCTAAAAGCAATTTCTGAAGCAATTTCTTTGGCTGAGATTGTCATGTAAGAGACAATGAATTTGATAAACATCAACACATATCATCAGACCATTCAGGGTATGTGTATGAATAAAGTTTTAAATTAGAGGAGGACCAGAAGAGAATGCTAGAAATGAGTGTACAGAAGAATATGAGAGATGTCTGGCATAGATATTGGACAGAAACAAGTGTTCTAGGTTCTGCTACATCAGCTATTTCTATGAAATTGTTGGTGCAAGACAAGGAAAAGTCTGCCTCAAGATCACATTATGATAGTTTTGTACCTCTATTAAAAAAACTAATAAAATGGCACTAATAGCATAAATTTTGTTTTCTAAACAGTAATACAAATGAATTAAAAATTCTGAACTGTCAAAAGTATTATGTTGTGTAAAACAACAAATATCATTATTAATTTGCATTATATTCTGGCAATAAACAATTAGATGCAAAGAATCTGAGCATTTGTATGGTGCATTCATTTGCTAATGGGTTACTGAAGCACGATAAGTTAGGTTTTAAAAAATACAACAGGAAATTGGAAGCTAAACTTGAATTTAATTAATGATGATAGGAAAAATTTTCAACAGATATCAATAGGGAGTTTAGACAAAGTCTAAAGGGAAAACAAACAAACAAGCAAACACAGAATCCCCTCTTGGAAACTTAGGTGCTTTAAAAACCATTGCTGCCTCTATCTGTGTCAATTATGTAAGCAAGTAAAGCTGCACTACTGGATATATTGAAGGTAATGTTACTTTGGCTGTTCTGGGCGTATTAGGCATAAGTAAAATCATTCAAAATGCACAAAACAAGCCTCCACTTAGATAAGTCCCCCACAGGGCCCTATTTAGAAAATGTATTCAGAGCAAAATTAGTGTATAAAGACAACACAGATTATGGTATCATGTATAAGAAGAGCGGCCCCAGTCATTTCAAAACACAGCAAAGAAAGAGAAGCAAAAAACAGAGAACCTGACTCTGGCCCACTGATTACAGCATCTCTGCTGTAAATAGAAAGATTTGGTTGTTTCAAGGAGTGCGTATACATCTTGTATTTATCAGCCATGGGGTAAAGTGCAATATATGTAGATAAACACTGGAAACAAACACTGTAATCTAGGGCTTTTACTGGCTAAATGCTCTGAAAAAATGTCACTAGATGACAATTTTTATTTTGGGTCCATCAGTCTGATAGTCTTAATACCACAGCTTCATCCACAAAATAAGCCTACTTTCACCAAAAAAATAAGTCCACCTTTGCTTCAAGACTTGTTCTTAGGTGTAGGTGCTACTGGAGAACAAGGTTAGGGTTTTCTATGGCAAGGAGTGCTTTTTTTCTAATTCTCTGGGAAAAATGTGATGACTGAATTGTTATATCGTAAAGACAGTAGAAACAATATCACAAAATCCACCTTTTTTCTTCTTCACTAAGCCCACAGCCTGGTGAATCTGAATAAACATCCTGCTTAAAGACATACAAAAAAGCTTGTGTGTTAAACTATATGTCTAAACTAAGATTAGAAATACATTAAGCATTTGATTGTTGCATTTTAAAACAGAGATTAAAATGGAGTTCAATGAGAACACTAACAATTCAACAAGCAAGTCAGAATCCACAGGAATGGAAATGCTGGGCTTAAATGGGAACAATGCAATACTGACTCTCCTGCCCATGTGAAAGGGCAAAAGGCAACAGTTTCTAGTGTAGGCAGATCAGAGAGACCTCAATTATAAAGAAGAAACTTTAACTGTAAAGAAAGAATCATTCATTATCCTATTTAGTCTGAACAAGTATAATAAACATAGTGAGAAGACCAGAATATTAGAAAACAGCAATGACTTTTAAAAGAAATATTTAGGTTAAAGAGATCAAATAAAACCCTAGATTTAGGCATGAGAGACATATAACAACTGTCTTGACATCTTTAAGAGGTGCTATGAAGATGGTCATAAAGGAGACATCATGACTTTCATAGAAGGAAGTCACCCTTACAGACTTCCTAGAATTCTCTGAGGAGTCCAACAGATGCAGGAACAAAGATCATGTTTCATACAATCTACCTGGTTTTTATAAAATGCCTTCACAACTTGCTCATGAAAGGTTTTGAAAGGAACAAAACAGCTCTCATAAAAGGAATGTCGCTACACAGATAAATAATTGATTAGGAGGTAGGGAAGTAAAGTGCAGGAGTGAAGAAGGGCCACTGGGCAATTTTTACTTTGGTTTGCTGTGCTTAACATTTGGAAAACAGGGTGAGGAATAGAGTGATGAAGTGTTCTACTATTTTTTTTTTTCAGAACAGAATGGACTAGAACAAATCAAAATTAAAGGTGAGAGACTTATGAAGTGAATGACTACACAATAAAACTTCAAGTAAAAGTCATCATATATGAAAAAAAATTCCTTCTGGGAAAAAAATTACTTCATGAAGAAAAAGGCAACTCTGAGACTACTTTGGAAATGTAATTATAAAATAGAGCTCTATGAGAAATGTCAACTTACTCTTTAACATCAATCAAAACACCCAAATCAAATCCTATGAAGTATTTCAGAAGACAGGGGGAAAAAACAGAATGTAATTATGCTTTATAGTAAATCCCTTGTTTACCTGACTCCTGAATAATTTGTGTAACTTGGTTCTGTCTCAAAACTGGTGCAAAGCCTCTGAGAGGTAAACTCAGGGCAAGAAGAACAATCAAAGTTATGGAATATATTCTCACTGGGAATGGCTAAGCGGACTGTACTTTTTCACCTGTAAAAGAGATGAATCCTAAATAAGCAATAGATTGAAGACAACTGGTTTTCTGACTCTCATCTAACAGTAGAATTTATTTTATTAAGCCAGTAAGATCCAACTTGAAGAGAAATAAAAAGAAATGATTCTTCAGGCAACATGTGGATGAAGCAGAATTTCTGGGCACAAGACTTTTTGAGTGTCATCTGTTTGTCTGGGCTTACAAACAATCTGCATCTGTTCCTGCATGCAGTGAGGGTTACTTTATGAATACCTAACTCAGAAATGCAGATGTGGGTTTAACATGTGCAAGTACATTTTCATATATAGGATATATATGTCAAGGAAGCAAGTGGAAGAGGAAAAGTTATATATATATGTTTTAGAATGAGCTGGAATTCTTTGCAAAAAGCTCACATGCACAAAAGCAACCACGTGCAGATAGCTCCTAAAAGAATCTACCTCATTCATCCTATGTTTATATCTCTGCAGGAATGCATTTCCATTCTTCCTTTAACCAATTTTGAAAGTTGCAAATTCACCAGATGAAACAAAAATCCTTTCAATCAGTGTCAGCCCACATATTATTCTAAATTTTGAACAAGCAGCAGAACTTTATATCTCCAAGTTCCACCTTCTTTAAAATTCTTACTCTTCTCATTTTCTCAAAACAGAAAAGGAAATAGTTGCCTTTCTGAGGACGTCAGCTGGTTTTCTCCTCAAAAAAAGAGGTTGGGTACACTGGAATGGACAATACCCTGTTCTAAAAAATCTGTGATGGGGCTGGAGATTTATCATCTTTGGCTTTCCGTTACTCTAGACTGATTGATTATTATTTTATATTGATCTCTGTATAAAATATTTACTCAGATCTGTTTCTACCAAATTTTCACAAAGGTATTTCAACCATGACATAACTGCCAGCCTAAAAGGCATGTGCAGTTATAAACGTCATAGGCTTAGAATCATATTTAAGTACAAGACAGCTAGCCTTCTAAGTTTCCACATTTTTTCTTTGCTTTTGGATTTTTCAGCTAGAAAACTGATCACACAAGCACAAATGTGTTCATTTTCTATTAAATGTCCTTCATGTTTATAGCCAGGAAATGTGCCTATATTACCATGTGGAAGATCTGAAGAAAAATTTCCATAAACACACAACCAATTTAACATTTCATTTCTCATCCCATTCTCTTTGAAAATTAGTATTTAACACACTATGCCCCTCTACAATGTATTGTGGATGATGACCTCCAACAGCAAGCCCAGCAGTAATTCTTAATTTCAAAGTTTCTATGGTACTTTTTTCCACCTTTATTTAAAATATTTCATTCCTTTCTGAATTGGTTTCATTCTTCTATGACACAAAATATTTTAAACCCTTCTCCAGATAGTTATGGTACTTCTCAATGTTATGAGTCTCAAACATATTTCATGTTGGGAGGTTAGAAAATTCCATTGTCATAATTGGAGGGAGGACCCTGTGATTAATCAATTATACTTCTTGATCAATATTGTCCGTATAAAACCACGTGAAACTTTTCAGTCATAACAGAAAGAGGACTTTTTTCAGTCCTTAAAAATGTTGTATTAGGAAAAAGTTCGTTACAATATTGATAATACACTAAAAGGAAGTACACAAAGCTCTACAAGAGCAAGCCATGCCTTGGCCTCCAACATCAGAATGTTCTGTGATCACCCACCATGTTTGAAATAGAAGTGTGCGTATGCATGCAGGTGCTTGGGTATTTTACTGCTTAGGTACACGTATCTTTTATCCTCTATTGAATATATCATAGGGAGAAGATACCGAAGTAACATTTATCCTAAACAAAGTTATCCAACAAGCCTTTTCTTTGCATAATACATAATGGGCTACAATGTTGTAAGGTAAACATTTTTTATAGTTTAAGTTTCAAAAAAATCTGCTGCATAGCAATGCACAACCCACCAAATTGGAAAAATGTAGATGGTCTATAATTTAGTACACTAAACTGTTGAAAGGAGTAGTGAAAGAGCATGGAAGACAATATTATTCAGAAGTCATTATAGATTTTCATTGTTAGCAATAATGAGGATTGTCCCTCAAGTTCTCATTTTATGATTCTCAGTAGATCATAGAAGTAATAGGTTCATGTTAATATGATATATTTACATTATTAAATGCATATCTATGTATACATTTATTAGGTTAATACTGATGCATTTTAAATTATCATAAAAATAAGAAAAAATATTCCAGCCCAATGGTGTCATAACTTTTTTTTTCTGTATAAACAAATAATTATTTCTCTCTAGGTTTCCATTTTAATAAACAGTTTTTGAGATCTGCCATATTTCAGGGATGAAAAATTTTCACCTTGTGAACACAATAAACATTATCACACTGAGGTATCTTCATCGTTCTGCATAGTGAAACTTAAAGGAGTCAGACAAAAATTAAGAACAAGCTGAATATTCCATGTCTTGATAGGCACATGGGAATGGCAAAACTTGAAGCTAAATAATATTAGCCTAAGGATGTTCCGTTTGATATTATAATGTGTATTTTATATATTAATGAATTGTCCCAAAATATCAACCAAGGGAAAAGTTAGTTAACAGTTAGAGAAAAAGGGGAAATTCTAGACTGTAGTTTCCCAAAGGCGCAAAATTTTCTCTGAAGTATAAACTTTATATAATACAGAATCTGAATTTTTCAAGTCAAATGATATAAGTTGTTCTGGTTATTGATAACATATTTTTGCACTGTATTTTTAATGCATGAGGGGTCTTCTGCTGTTTCCTTATCTAACAGTTAAAATCTGTTTCGTGTGGGAAAGAAGAAAGATATTTAGCAATCAAGGGTGAGGCAGACAATAAGGGTTTACTGAGATGAACATAAAATTTAAAAGTACCAAATAAAACAAAGCTTGTTTCCCTATATAGGAGCTAGTTTTTATAAGCTTATCAAGCACACCTCCTGTGCTAAGGTTCTTTCATCTGTCCAGTGACTCTTTTGTGGTGCTGCACAGTACTCAGACCTCTCAAACTCCATGGCCTTAAGGGCAAGTTGGACAACCTCAAGAACAAGATGTTCATGTTTGCTTCTGCTCCACAGAAACATTTAGTCTCTTCTCAAGGTATAATGTTTTTATCTTGTAACTTCTGCTCGCATTGAAATTTTGGTGGGCAGTAGATATGGAGTGTTAACCAACTCCATCCCAGATCATTTTGTGATGCAAATGAAAAATGAAATCAGTTTTCAAATACTGAATTTCCATTCACTGAAAACATGTAATTGATTTATGGCAGGTTCTGCCAGACTGCATGGAGGGATGGCAGAAAACAAATTAGAGATAGAATTGAACTTAAAGGTTCCCCACTTAATAGCAAACTTAATTTAATTTTTTTTAGTCAATTTTAAAAGACCCAGAATGGTCCTTTTTTGCATCAGATTTCCATAATAATCTAACTCAAATATTACAGAAAAACACCCTGATCATATTTCATTAGAGTAAAGTTAAAGACAAAATTAGAACTGTTATAAAGACATGAAGAAAACTGTCTTTTGATCAATTTTTCCATTATAGTTCTGAGTTATCCAAGTTGCATAATAAAGGCCAAATACCAAAGCACCCTAATTAACACTGTAACATTTTTCTTCATGGCAATTTGGTATTGTATTTCTGAAATAAAAGGTGAATACTTCATTCTTTTTCCGTTTTTCTCCCAACATGATCAGTCTAAGGCAGTAAACCTATTACAAATTGTCTGCAAGTAGCTGCGGTGTCCTGAAAAGAGAGCAGGAGAAGAATTGTCTCTGAAATTTATTTCTCTGATTTCCTTTTGCTCTGGGCAGGTAGTAAATTTGCTGTGACCTCTAGTGGCACAAATTATGATGTTAGTTTAGCTGTGCTCGTTTTGTAATTTGGGTCAGAGTGGCATTGTGTCTCAACTCCATTTTCTCTGCTTCTTCTGTAGACTACAGTGCATGGATAGCAACCACTCTTTTATGCACCCTGCTCACAAGATGTAAAGAATTCAGCCTCTACCCAGGTTACTTTAAGGGCATGTAAAATAAATGACAAAAGAAATGTTAAGAATTGTGTTGCAGCTAACGAGAGAGCGTACATATTCACAACACTGACACGCCAATGTCAGCTTTTACTGTCATTGTCAGAGCAATTCGCTTTTCCGTAGGGGTGAAGACAAAAAAGTATTAGCTACAGTGAAGACATGAAAGCAATAAAAGTGCAGTAGGACTCCAGTATTGCCTGCAAGATTATAAAACGTTATTTCTAGGACTAAGTCCAAATATAACTCTGACAGGGTTAGCTATGACAACCCATCGGAATACACAAGGGAAATTGAAGCACTCTTTCCTGACATGTAAATAAAAAGCGTTCCCACAGGAGAACCTTCAGATCCACTAGTGCAATGTAATAACAATTTTTACTAATGGAAAATGTACTTATTTAACTTTAATTTGCAAGATATAAACAAAATTTTAAGAGACTATTCTTTGGCTGGGGGAAAGAAGCTTAAAAATATCAATTGACTGCCTGACTGAAGAATCAGGAGTTATTGTTGAATATTGACTGCTTGGTAGATGAGGAATTGGTTGGATGGTCACATACAGGGCATAGTGGTCAATGTTGCAATGTCCCAATGTACATCAGTCACAAGTAGTGTCTGCCAGGGGTCAGTACTGCAACCGGAACAGATGATGCCTTCATCACTGGCATTGGCAGTGGGATAGAGTGCCTCAGCAAGTTTGCAGATGACACCAGGCTAAACAGTGCAGGTGACAAGCCTGAATGATGGGATGCCATCCAGAAGGACCTGGACAAGCTTAAGAAGGCATGTGGGAACCTCTTGAGGTTTTTCGAGGTGTTGCTCCTGGGTTGGGGTAACTCCTGGTATCAATAGGGGCTGGGGGATGAAGTGATGAAGAGCAGCTCTGCTAAGAAGAATGTGGGGATAAAAATGGAGGAGAGACTGGACATGATCCAGCCATGTGCACTCACAGCCCAGAAAGCCAAATGTGCCCTGGGCTGCATCCAAAGCAGCCTGGTCAGGAGGGTGAGGGGGGGGATTCTGCCCCTCTGCTCTGCTCTGGTGAGACCCCACCTGCAGTGCTGCAGCCAGCTCTGGGATCCCCAGCACACGAGGGACATGGATCTGTAGGAGCAAGTCCAGAGGAGGGCTATAAAGACAATCAGGAGGCTGAAGCACCTCTCCTACAAGGAAATGTTTAGACAATTGGGACTGTTCAGCCTTGAGAAGGCTTCAGTGTGACTTAATTCCATCCTTTCAGTACTTAAAGAGGGTGTATAAGAAAGAAGGGGACAAATATTTTACCAGGGCTTGTTGTGACAGCACTAGAGGTAAAGGTTTTAAGCTAAACAATAGGTTAGATATAGGGATGTTTTTTACAGAGAGGGTTGTAAAACACTGGAACAGGTTGCCCAGAGTGAATGCTCTGTCCCTTCTCATTGCAGGGCAGTTGGACTAGATGACTTTTAAAGTTATCTTTCTGCCCAAACTATTCTAGGATTCTATGATTTTTAGAATCATTTATGAATATAACTCAAAATTTTAAAAGACCATTCAAGTGTACTGATTTATATTACTGACCTTTCCATATTTCCTTGCTATATCAAACACTTAGAGATGTCTGTGTCTTCCATAATGCCATCATTTAATTGCATTTTTACCTTTTTTTTTTAATCAGAAGTTTCCTGTTACTCAATTTTACACACCTTACTGAACCACCCAGATTTTTCAGGCTTCCCATAAAGTAGTAAAAAAGATTAATCTTATCTATAAAATTATATGAAGCAAAACCCTGGGACTGCTCTTCTTAGTAGCTTCTCTTAGCTTTCTGCTGTGGTAAATATTTCAGATTGAGGTTTCCCTATACATATTTATTTTTCCTGCAAATATTTACAATCAAGTAGATTTTGTGGCACAAAAACCTATGGTAACAATTATTACCTATTTTGGTAGTAGTAAGGCCCCATTTCTGTCAGCTTCAGAAGCAACTCAATTTAATAAGCATTGACAGCTTTTAAAGTCTCTTGTGAGAGAGCCATCATTCCAGGATTTTTTTTTTAAATTTTGAGATTAAGAACCTTTTGTCTGAGAATAAGTCATTCTTCTGAAGATTTTTTTTTCACATCCATAATTAGAATTATTTCTAGAGGAGACAAGGATTTTTACTATTTCTAAAACAATAAAAGATTGTACTTTTAAAAGATGCACAACTATAATATCTGATGAACTTTGGTATCATGTTATATATTTCATAATATCAAATAGATTAATCTTATACAAAATCAATTTTTTTTACACTTATTTATACTATAGAAATGAATGAAATTAATGAACCCGTTTCCACTGTTGACAACTACAGAAAACTAGTGTATTTCAATAGCACTTTATACACAATTATCAAGAAACTGAGTATCTTTGGACTTTTTGACTGTATATGCAGGTGCAATTATTAATAATTTAATCTGAATCAGATATTTGGTCTTGAGACACAGACTCTTTCCAAATGTCCCGTTCTGATTCCTGTGATACCTGCAATCCCTCTTCCAACAAATTCTTCCTAGGGTTTCTTTGCTTTTCTGATTTTTTTTTTAATAAATGGTCACAGAATTTTGGAAGCTTTTGGAAAACTGATAGATATCATCTCTGTTAAGTCTGTATTGCGAGTCAGCTGGCTGTCACTGCTTTGATTGGAAAAGCTCTCTGCAGCTGAGGAACAAACCTCTGGAATGGCCACCAGTGATGTGGCAAGGCTGCCTCACTCATTCAGTGCTTGCCCACAAGACAAGTACTCACCCCCACTCCTTTCCTTCAGCACCTTCTTTCTGTGACAGTGACAGATGCAGTCTGGCTTCTCACACGTTTAGTGGATGATCTATATATTCTGTCAACACTTCATCTGGGTCACCAAAGGAGTGAGGATGCTGAGATGAAGGTCCAGCAACATAACAAACACATTTTTCTTACTGTTACATCATGTTGTAGAGTGTCAGTTGTAGAAGTATTTGAACTTTTCCAGTACTCTGCCTCTTCATCAACTTCCTTTGACTCTTAGCAACAATCAAAAACTGTTCAGCCTAGAGCTGAAATAGCAGCACCTTGCTGCATTTTTTTCATCTATATATGATTTTATAGGTTAATAATTGCTTTGTTTCTCATGTCATTTCCTTCAGTCCACTATAATCTGAGAGTAACTGAAAAACTTTCACTTTTTCTCCACTTTTATAGGCACTGATAGCTCAATTTTATTACCTGCAGCCTGGTTTCCACATTACTGCCAACATATTTGGGTTTTTTCCAGTTCAGTTTCTTTACTCCAGACTTCATTCATGGTGAAACAGAAAATCTATCTGTTACTACAGAATACAGATTAAAAAAAAGCATACACTGTTCCTAGCCTAAGAAAATCATAAGGAAGGAAGCTTAGAAAACCTAAAAAAGACCAAGAAACTTCTCTGACTTCACTGAAATTTGTAACAGCTGCCCATTGGCAAGATAGAAAAGTCTCAAAATTCCTCCTCCACTACACATTTGCTTTTGGGTAAGAAGTCTAATATTTTCTAGTCTACTAGAAAAAGTAGAAAGAAAAATAATTTCACTAGACACAACTTTTAATGCCCATACTCATATTGCCAGCTGAATTTTACTACTTGCTTGCAGCTCCTTAAACTCTATGTAACTTTGGAACATATATGAAAATATGACCAACAAATTTTTTTTTTGAGATTTCCCCTTGAGTGATTAATTGAGTATTACTGAATAGTAGGGGAAAATTATCAAAAGGGAGCACAATGTTTTAAATGTATCACCCTCTTTAAATGCCTGTAGAAGCATTACTAAAATATTCCAAGTAATTCTAGATTTAGTAATTTAGTAAAACTCAGAAAAAGCTCACGGCATGATCAGGAAAGTTTATGCTGAGCAGTGGAGATGCAAAGTGATTAATCCTAATAGCGAAGAAATTACATACTATCAAAGATTATCAACCTAAAACATTTCCAATTATGTTAGTACCATGTCTTCTAGACAAAAAAGAAATCAAGGTTTAATACATTGCAAACATAATCAGCATTTAATATGCTGTAGTAATTCAGAGTTCTCATGAAAATTGTTAAGTCTGAGAAGGTGATAGTTTGAAGTTATTTGCCAAAGCAATTATAAAACATTTGCCTAAACTATTCCCTGCCTAAACTTTTTTCCTCTGCATTCTCTTCGTCATTTTTAAAAAGAAAGATAGAAGAGTAAGGTTGTCATTTGAACATTGATCAATAGACTCCATCGTAAAAAAAACACCCCAAACCAAAATTTTAGTTTTAAAATCTGTCAAATTCTTGTAACCTGGGGAAAAATTATGAAAAAAGAAAACAAAATCTAAAACCCCCGTAATGTTGTATCAACCTAAAAACAATTTTTTAATCTCGAGCAAAACAAAATGTAATTTAAAATGTCTGAGCTTTGCTGGTTTTCTTCTTTGGTCTTGGCCCTTTTAGACAGTCTCACCACCTGGTGCCTCTCTGGATCAGCAAGACAGTTTAGCTCTTCCTATTTTTCCTTCATACCTTTCTCTCCACTCCACCTGAAAATACTCAGCTAATGAGTTGGAAATTGCTTTAAGAATGAAATAGAAAGCACAAGGAAGGTAAAGAATGGAAACAAGAATGGAAGCAAAAATTATAAGCTGATTTTACATAAATCAAAAACAAACACTGTAGTTTTGAAGAGCAGGCCTAGATGCTGATCGTTACCACTGCAGGAAGGAGGTGCAAAACCTGAACCAAAGTTCTTGGAAGAGAAATTTTGTCTATAATTGTTCAATAGCTCAAGGAGGAGAACTAACTTAACTTTTAGAATTAACTTTTAGGAGCTTACATCTACAATAAATTAGCACGACAGCTGCCATTGGCAAAAAAGTTAGGAGGAAGAATTACTAAATAGTTTACAGTGGCAAAATGCCAAGGCAAAATCATTATCAGCAATGCTGTGTAAATGTTGCTAATGCACACAAGACAACTTTAAATAGACTGCAGTTTACAAGGGGTTCGATAATTTAAAACAAGTATACGTCTTTCATGCCAAAGCTGAGCATTTGCTTATCTTACAGTAGACGACATGCAATGTTACCACTCTGTAAGACAAATCAGAAGTAAGAGAATTCCTGTGAAAAATGGAAATAACTTCTGTGCTCAAAGGGTTTCTCATTTATATGAAAAATAACTTATGTATGTCATCTTGCATGAATGGACTGTCAAAATGAAACAGCGTTTCCTGAGTATTTCATCTAGATACCTTCAGCTGAGATTACACAGACAGCTATGTTCAAATTTTTCAACAAGGAAAGAAATAAAAAGAGATTTTAAACAAGAAAGGGTTTTTTTCTTCCTTTCCCCTGAGTTGTGTATTGGATTGGTGATTCTCATGATAGCCACTAAAAAAGCTACAGCCAAAAGAAGCACCAAAGTTGTTACCTCTCCCTGCATGTCAAGAAGAAAAGCCACTACATTTTGTTTTCGTATAAACATGGTTTACATCACAATCAGTAAGAATAATGTTTAACACTAAATGCCCAGGTTCAATATGACTGACTACCTTATTTCCTATCTAGTATATGAGCTTCCTAACAACTTTTTTCCCTCTTACAAATATTCTGAGAGGTCTCTCACTTCAGTCAAGATTCAAAAGGAAAGTACAAAGGTAAATACAATGAAAGAAAGTGTGTCCAAATACATTTATACATGCATCAGTAGGCATTTGTGAAAAAGAGATACTACAGATTCAACAGCAGCAGAGAATATATGCATACAGTTAAGAATGAGGGTCTGATTTTTAACAAGTTTTTGATTATATAAAAGAGTGCTAGCTATTTTCTCCTTTTCTGAGCCACATTTATGCTATATTCTCTTAAATTATTTTAATGGGGAGGCAAAAAAACCCTGTAATGAAACTTTCAGGCTTTCTGTCCTTGAATTCCTTCCATGGAGTCCCAGGAAATGAAAGTTCCCCGTACTTACTGTGAAGCCTTATGGCTGCATATGGAGCAAACAATTGAGAATTGTCAGTTCCCAACTGCAGTACAAGGAAAAAGTAATAGAACAACTAATTAGAATAGTATTGCTTCATTGCAACATTTTTCTTGGGAAAACAGCTACTGCAGAAGGGCAGTGGAGTAATAGACCCCACATCACATTGTTCACACTATTTTTTTTGCAAGCACTGCAATGACTGTAGATTCAGCTTGCTACTACACCTTCAGTAGTCTCAGCTTTACTTCTCAATTTGTTAGATACTAAAGTGCCTAAATACAAAGGACACAGAATCCCAAAATCTCATCAAAAAAGACACAGATCCATAAATCTATTTTCTTGATTAAAGGACAGGCTGTCAATTTTGTTTTTTAGGATTTGAATGTTTAACATTTTTACCCACCACCGCTATTTTCTGTTAAAGAAACCATATAATCAAAGCATTCAAATTTTGTAGTACTAATAGAATATTGGTAATTTATTCAGAATTGTGCCATGAATATTCAAATCTGGAGAAGAGAGCACACCTAGGAGACATTTCCTTTTCCTCTAAAATTCATAAATTTTAATTTTCCTTGAAGTACTTATTTTAAGTCAAATCAAATTGTTCTGAGAGCCAAGCACAATGCAGAAAAAAAATTGTCAAATCAGGTTTCCATTACATGCTTACTTCTATATCAAAATACTTATAATACATCCAAGGAGAAAATGCAAAACCAATAAAAAAAGAAAAACACTGATATGGAGACAACAAAAATGTGAAATAAATAGAAAGAACAGCTTAAAAAAATTTCAGAGTAATAGGATGACAGCTTTACAGAATAAGGATATTGCAGGCTCCGATGATACGCAATACACCTTGCATGTGGAAGAAATCCTATTTTTGTCAGATATCACCTGGATCAAATTAAGATTAGGATGACACATATAGTCATGCAATATGTCTTTTTCAGGGGAAGACTGTGAGAATAAAACTCTGTGTTGTTAAGTAAATGATAAGGTTTGTGCCTGTTAACCCTAGTTCACATATTTTAATATCTTCATAGATACTCCAATTAATAAATATAAGAGGCATGGTCTTGTGTGAAATTTCAAGAGTACTTTGCCTTTTGAAAGAAACAAATATATAGGCATTATATGAATCCTCAGTAGAGGTGTTATCCATGAGTTTCCAAGGCATGAAACGTTATAGAAATGTATGTTTAACCAAATTTTTTTTCAGGAAAAGGTAGAAGCAGATAACAGGAGTCTGACTGGCATTTTGGGGATTCATCTTTTTTGTCCAAATTACAAAGACATTAAGATTCCCTGGAGTTCTCTAAAGCCAAAAGAATTATGAAAAGTCTTATCAGGCAGTAAAAGGTGTAAAGGTCACAAGCAATAATGACTGGGTTATTAAGGCTGGAATAGTTAATGGGAGTATGATTTTGGGAGCCATTTCCAAGCAAAAGTTTCTGGCTAGATGCAAGATGTTCTTTGAAGTCTTTAAGGAAAAGTGAGCTGCTCAATTTATTTCTATTACTTTTTTGATAGATTTGACTTTCTTTCTGGGTTTTCAGTCACAAAGTATAAGACATTCAGAGAGTAAACACACACAAATAAACCAAACAGCCCTGTGAGGCTTTCCCAAAACCCACTAAAAATGTCACATTAATAAACTGTAAAAGATGACTGAAAGAGGAAAAACTGAATACTAAACTGAAAGAAGTGGATTAAGGTTGAATATTAGAAAGAAATTCTTTGATGTGAGGGTTTTGAGGCACTAGAACAGGTTGCTCAAATGAGCTGTGGATGTCCTGTCCCTGCAAGAGTTGTAAATCAGGTTGGATGGGAGTTTGAGCAAGCTGGTTTAGTGGAAGTGTCCCTTCAAGTGGCAGAATATTTGGAACTAAATGATCTTTAATGCCCCTTCAAACCCAAATCATTCTATGATTCTATGTTCCTCAAGACAAACAAAACAAAAATGATTTGTCAGTAACAGTTTCCACTAAAAGGCATTTATTCAACATTCTTTTTTGAACAGTTGCAATGTTATTCTGTTAATTTTAATATTATATTCAAAGACATACAATATGTTTACAATTGTGTTTTGCCTGCAGATGAAAACCATCACTTTTTTTTAAAATTATGAGTTTTCCACTAAGTTTCTGGTGGTTCAGAAAGACTGTTTGATGTTTGTAACACACATATTACAGGAATTTTCCTCAATATTGAGATAATGGTAATGGAATAAGAGCACAAAGAGGACAACACAATCCAGGGTGCAGGAAGAGCTGTACCTGTGACACTAGTTTTGGACTGATGTAAGCAACATAGTGCCATTTAGAGCAGCATTATTCCCGAGGACATGAGTCCTTTCCAGACCTAGTCCTGCCTCACCACTGACAGCATTCAGCTCCTGCCACAGCAATAGCTGCTTTAACAGTGTGAGGGTTAGAGAGTGAGAGAATGGGTGCTTCATCACCAGATGACACTAGTCCCTTGCCCTCTTCCCTTTCTTCGTTGTCACCTCTGTAACTTCTTTCAGTGTTCTGTATCTCAATTTCCATATCACTCTTCCCCATCCGTCATTATTATGTGCCTTAGAGACGTGTACAATAGTACATGGCTGTTTCTATAGATCGCAAGGGCAGTGTACTGGGTCCCTATTTAAAATTAAGTCTTGCATGGCTACTAAAATTTCACCAGTCCTATAATGATGCATGCAAATTCACACCAGCCTTCTGATATAATTTCAGATACGTATTTGCAAAAATGTAATACATACCTAAACACACTGAGTCAGAAATCCACAATAAGAAACATATATTACCCATATCTGTTTCTTTTATGCAAATAGAGATTACTGATTCTGAGGAAAATGAGTAAGTCCTTGAATCGTTTGTTATCTGGTACATCCAATATACTGAATAAATTTCAAACTGTGTAGTCTCTAAAACAGATAACAGTTGGTAGATACAGTTATTGTAAGAGAAAAAGTCACCTGTTAAAATTATTCTGATTATTGTACTTTTTTAATTGTTATAAACAGTACTGAAGCTGTAGTATAACTGTTATATAACTGAAATATCAATTTTTTCAAAGGAAATAAATGAATATAGTACCCCTGTGGACAGATTAAGAATGAAGTTTATATCCAATTGTTTTCTTTAACTTACAGTCATTACCTCATAAAGAAACTGCAAATAAATTCAACTGAGTGAGTCTGAAATATACTTGAGTAATTTCAGTAGAATTCTACAAGGAAATTATTTTAAGGGGGGAAAACATTAATTTTGGTAGTATTTAAGAAATGAAATCTAACAGATTTGGGCTTTGCACAGAAGTTTCTGCTCTACAGAAAAATAGAATTTATAAGCAGTCAGAATTCAAATGAACCAAGCAAGTATAAGATTGTATCAGAGGTTCTAGTGATATATTTGTTATTGTCATTTTTGGCAATAAACTGCATTTAAAAAAAAAAAAAAAAGAGAGAGAGAGAATTAAATATGTAAAGAAAATTCCTTGAAAACACTTTTTCTTAGTGTAAACATATGTTTTGGAAAAACTCACCTCCCTGATTTAAAAAAAAGTACGTGAAACTTTGCTAACTGTTATATGTTACAGTGAATACTTTGTGATGTTTATTCATTAAAAGAGGGGGAAAAGCACTACAGACAGATTATTATAAGAGGCCCGATATTTAAATAAAAACATTATACATACTTCAATAAAAATATGTTTATCTACTTGTCCTAGGATGTTTTCCTGACTTGACATCAATGGCATCTATTTATTCCACTCTTATATCTCATCCAACAGTACAGATTTTGATTTTTTTTTTATTGTTGTTTGTTTGTTTGTTTTTTCCTGATTTAAAATCTTGCCAACTACACCAAATGATACCTTTATTCCTTAGGACCATACATAAAGCAAGTATGTGTTGTATGGAATTGTATTTTAAAATAACATAATACATCTAGATAAAATAACGTAAATTACATCTAGAGTAACAGCTAACAACCGTTAATAATTTTAAGATACTCAGTGTCCTCTACTTTTCCTTTTAAAGATAGAGAACGAAAGACTGTTGTCACCATTTAAGATCTAGGGAGCATAGAATTTTGTATTAATTCAGAGTATGTAGACTTTTTAAGAGATTAGTTATGGTCTTTTCACATGTTCATGTCATAAAAAAAATGAAGAATTAAACATACAGTGCCTATGTTTCTAATCTTTGTGATATCATTTTGCATTTGCCATTTGGTAATAGCAGGAGGAAACAAATATGAGCAATGAATTAGCAGGAAAAGCATATGACAAATCTATACTCTTGCAATTAAAACTGATCATTAACTCTACCCTGTCTCACCATTAAATAACACATCCAGCTGCAAAACCAGTGAAATGCTGGGGGCACACCTAGAAAGACAACAGTACAAAGTGTATACTTTAGAATGAAAATAATCTGGACTGAACGTCTCCCTCATTATTTAAGGCATTTCTGTAGATACTCCAGATGAGAATACTTCTAAAAAGAGAGATGAGGAAAAGAAGCTGCATTTTTCTGGATCCATCTTGTAGATAATTACGGACATAAACATTTTTAAAATATATACATTATGATATTATCTTTAGAAATACATGACGACTGGGTCTTCAACAATGATAGCTCCAATTCTTTTTCTTTAAGAGAAGAATAATAGTTTATAATAACATATAATAATTATGATTACTATTCAATTTAAAAAGCCTGTTTCTGTGGGAAAGAAAAAATAAGTACACTGGGTGACAAGAAACAGGAGATAAAGCTAAGAATAAAGCCAGCAAACATGAGGAGAATAGCAATGTTATTAAAGTACACAATCAGTTACAATGCCAGCTAAAGGACTGAATGATCAATCTTTCAAAATCAGTTTGAAAAAGAATTTCTCCATACAATCCTTTAGAGTTCTGGGTAATGGGAAATAAATCCCTCTTGGATTTTATCCTTAGTCTAGATTTCAACCGGCTA